>CAMRHE010001385.1:0-116111 GCA_947044405.1 Leptodactylus fallax | reverse complement strand
TAGGGGCTCTGCTGTTATCCTGCATGTAGTATGTAGCCACTAGGGGCCCTGCTGATATCCTCCATGTAGTATGTAACCACTAGGGGCCCTGCTGTTATCCTCCATGTAGTATGTAACCACTAGGGGCCCTGCTGTTATCCTGCATGTAGTATGTAACCACTAGGGGCGCCCTGCTGTTATCCTCCATGTAGTATGTAACCACTAGGGGCTCTGCTGTTATCCTCCATGTAGTATGTAACCACTAGGGGCTCTGCTGTTATCCTCCATGTAGTATGTAACCACTAGGGGCTCTGCTTTTATCCTCCATGTAGTATGTAACCATTAGGGGCCCTGCTGTTATCCTGCATATAGTATGTAACCACTAGGGGCACTTGGGGTCATTCCTGGACCCGCCAGTGGTCATTTTGTAATCCGGCTTGAGTCTCCACCAAAGATCCAGATTCACACATTGCAGCTTCCCTCAGTGCTGAGCATGGAGACTCTGTCAGCTCAGGTGGACACCGCCAATTCAGCTCAGCCCCATGCAGGCTCCGCTTATAGGACCCCGCTGCCATTTCTGTCGTCTTCAGTTCCTGCTCCAGCCTACTCTCTTGTAAGATTTGCAGTGCTTAAGGTCAGTGGTGGCCCCCTGGGTCCCTCTCTTGCCTCTACCAACCCTGTCTCACACTCTTCCCCCACTATGGCTCCTCCACCCGCTGTTTGTGGCCCATCTTGGTGAGAGTCCCCTCCTTCAACTGCTCTTGGCAATTGGGAGGTTGAGGAAGATTTAGGGGCATCCCCATGCCTCTCTTCCAGGGTGCTCCTGCCTGATGCAGCATGTAACTCCTCTCCCAGGGGACATGCTACTCCAACCCCTGCACAGCCACAGCTTCCTCCTCCCTGCTCAGCCATTTTTGCTTAACTCCCAACAAAAGCTGACTTCCAGTTTCTTGTTGCAGAGGTCACAGAGATTTTCCACGCTGAGATATCTGTGGTTCAGAAGGACCTCCATTATATTGCCACAAGTTGAGACCTTAGAGGAGGACCACGAGAGCACCCACTTTTATGTTTCCCAGCTACAGTCCATGGTTCTTTCCCTCTGCGGTCAGAGACATGCATCGCCACCTGGAGGACTTAGATTATCGTAGGCAGGTGCAATAATATTAGAGTCAAAAAATTAAGCTGGATAGAGCACATAGAGCCCTTCGCCCCAAAGGAGTGGGGCCCACCCCTCAAGAAGTCATATGTTGTGTCTATGACTTTGCACTTAAGGAGGCCATAATGACTAAAGCCAGACAAAAGAGACTTTGATGGCGCGAAAACTGCAATTCTTTCAGGATCTGTCTCTCATCACGCTGCAGAAGACGATGTTATTGGCGCCTCAATGAGGCCTTCCTTAAAACTCCCTCTTCCCAGGACACCTTGCGTACTTACCTCACTACTTCAGGGAAAATGAGGGAACTGTCTCCACGGATGCCGTCTTATACGTACCATCCCTCCCTCACTATCCTCCACCAATTAGTGGCGGTCCGAGGTGATCTCAGAGACCTGGCGACTCATAGAGTTCAGCGCCTCTTACTATATACTCACCACCGATACTATGAACGAGGTAATAAGGCACACACCTGTTAGCTAAGATTCTGCCTGATTCCCGGGCTACCTCTACTCCCCATGTCGTTAGAGATGTGGGGGATTGCCCCCAGTACCATCCTGACGCCATTGCGGCAGCTATCCAGGCTTACTACTCTAAGCTTTATAGTCTACCTCCCTCCAGATTCCTGCCCAACATTTGAGACAGTTCTTGGAGTCTTGCCACCTGCCCTTCCTATCGGAGGACACCCTGACTTCTCTGAATGCTCCTTTTACAGAAGAGGAAATTGCTGATGTCCTTAAGGATCTTCTAAATGGTAAGGCCCATGGACCGGATGGGTTTATAAGATATTCCAAGCCGACCTCCTCCCACGACTCTGCTCCCTATTTAATTTGTTTTTGGTGGGTGCCCCCATCCCATCATCAATGTTGCATTCCCACATCTCACTTGTCCCTAAGCCTAAGAAGGATACACAAGATTGTACTAGTTATAGGCCCATCGCCCTCCTCAACACAATTTGAAGTTGTTCACAAAACTCTTGGCCAATCGCTTGAATTTTTGGCTTCTTTCTCTCATCCACAAGGACCAGGTGGGCTTCGTTCCCTGTCATCAGGGTGGAAACAACACCAGAAGGACTGTGGACTTGATTGAGGTAGCGAACCACCACTCGGCCCTGGCCCTCTTGCTTAGCCTCGATGCAGAAAAGTCCTTTGATGGCTTGGATTGGTCCTTTATTCTAGCTTCTCTGGAAGCTTTTGGTTTTCGAGGGCCCTTCCTCCAGGCTATTCATGCATTATATTCTAACCCTGCAGCATTGGTGAAGTTTCCTCATTCATCTTCAGAGTCCTTCCCCATAAGGAATGGGACTCACCAGGGATGCTCCCAATCCCCTTTTATTTTCGCCCTATGTATAGAGCTGCTGGCGGCCATGATTCGCTTGAACCCAGATATCGCTGGCATTAGAGTCAGGGATAAGGGATTTAAGATAAGTCTTTTTGCGGACAATGTTTTCCTCACCCTTTATAACCTCCACACCTCTCTTTCTAATCTTATGAGGGCTTCAGAGATTACAGTCAACTATACGGACTACAAGATTGGGGTTGGGGATCTATCGGTCCCATATCTCCTCCACTATTACTGGGCCGCTCATTTGCGATGTATACCATTTTGGGCAGCATCGCATGTCTATACTAAATGGGTGAAGATTGAGAAGCTGAGGCTTGCTCCCATGCTCCATAATGCTTTTGTGTTCTCCCCTGCCCCATCTGCCTCCTACACTTGGGTTGATCTATTTTACTAGGGCTATCTGGGTCACTTGTGCTAGATTGTTCCCTTTCGCATCCCATAATTCCTCGATGATCTCCCTCCTGTAGAACCCACTACTCCAAGAGGGACTGTCTTCTACCATGGTTCGCCCTTGAGCTAGAGCTGGTCTATTCCGTCTAGCCAATTTGGTTGACCCACAGACGTTGGAGCTTAGGCCCTTTGACTACATCTTGGTGAAGTTGAATATCGCCCAGATTGAGTAGCTTCTTTACCACCAAATTACGCACTCCAAATCCACCCTGAGGGTGTCTCCCCCTACATCATGCTGCAAAATCCTCAACATGTGTAACATTCAGGTAGATGCAGTACAAGCTCCTTATGCATTGGTATCACACTCTGACTTGACTGCACTCCCATGAATCCCACAAGTATGCTGGAGGTGTCTCTTAGGGGTTGGCACGCTCTACCATGCTTTCTGGACCTGTCCTCTGATACTTAACTTCTGGAGGAGGATCAGGGGCATCACCAATAGCTTGTTCATCCTGGGTGTTCCCCTTGATCTTCTGGTAAGAGGTCCAACCGCCTATTTCTATATACTGTATTTGCACAGCAGCTAAGACTTTGATTGCCCTATGGTGTATAGCCAACCTTCCCCCTTCGGACATTGATTTTCTAGCCAGGATCAAAGATTTCCGCAACCTGGAATAACGGCCACTCTGAATGACACTGTCCCCACCTTTGATGCTATCTGGGCCCCATAGGAAACTTATTGTATACTGCAAAATCTCTGATGTCTCTGTAACCGTTGTCCCCTCCCCTGGTTCATTGTCCTTCCTCTCTTTCCCTTGTATTTCCCCTGTGTGTGGCCTTAGTCATGTTCTCTTATTGCCTACTTGGTGATTGCTGATTCAGTGGTTTTACTGTATAATGTCTGGTTTATTTTCCCTTCCTTTCTTTTTATTGTTACTGATAAAAAAATGTTTTTCAATAAAAACTACAGTTAAAAAAAAAAAAAAAGTCAACGCCAAAAGTTCCATGTATTTTCTGGATAAGCCCATCAGAAACGGCCTGAACAGTCATGTAATATCAATTCTGAACTATGTCCTTTCTCTGGCAGATAACCTGGGCACATAACTCAAGCACTTTTGGGTCAACAGATTGGACCAATGGTAGAACTGGCCGAGTTTCCCATCAGTGTCCTGTCAGAGAGAGTAGTCAGTGCAGCATGTGGCACCGAAACAGGAAAACATTATGTTTGTGAAAATAAATCAGGCACGGATGTATAAGAATTTCTACACACTTCTGGTTACTGGCAATAAACAGGTATGACATTTGCCCTAGAGACAGAAATGAGATATAGTCCTAGGAGCCCTGACAGTGTCATACACTATGTATTATAAATATATAGTCCTAGGAGTCCTGACATTGTCATGCACTATATATTATATAGATATATAGTCCTAGGAGCCCTGACAGTGTCATACACTATGTATTATAGATATATAGTCCTAGGAGTCCTGACAGTGTCATACACTATGTATTATAGATATATAGTCCTAGGAGCCCTGACAGTGTCATACACTATGTATTATAGATATATAGTCCTAGGAGTCCTGACAGTGTCATACACTATGTATTATAGATATATAGTCCTAGGAGCCCTGACAGTGTCATACACTATGTTTTATAGATATATAGTCCTAGGAGCCCTGACAGTGTCATACACTATGTATTATAGATATATAGTCCTAGGAGTCCTGACATTGTCATACACTATATATTATATAGATATATAGTCCTAGGAGCCCTGACAGTGTCATACACTATGTATTATAGATATATAGTCCTAGGAGCCCTGACAGTGTCATACACTATGTATTATAGATATACAGTCCTAGGAGCCCTGACATTGTCATACACTATGTATTATAGATATATAGTCCTAGGAGTCCTGACAGCGTCATACACTATGTATTATAGATATATAGTCCTAGGAGTCCTGACATTGTCATACACTATATATTATATAGATATATAGTCCTAGGAGCCCTGACAGTGTCATACACTTTGTTTTATAGATATATAATTCTAGGAGCCCTGACAGTGTCATACACTATGTTTTATAGATATATAGTCCTAGGAGCCCTGACAGTGTCATACACTATGTATTATAGATATATAGTCCTAAGTGTCCTGGTTGAGTTTTGGTGGCAGGTACCTGCAGGTGTTTATATACACACAGTGAGAAGCAATGGCTTTTATAAGTCCCCATTTTGGGGAGTAGTAACAGTTGCATTTTTTTTTTTTTGAAAAGCCATCCAACGTCCAAACTTGAAGTTCTAGAAAATTAGCAAAAATTTAGCAGGCAACATGTTTGGTGTTTGTAAAGTAAATTTTTATAGGTTTTAAAAATTTTTACTGTTTTCATTTCAATAAAATCAGGACTGAACAGGATGAACAAGACTGAGGGAGACGTGCTGAATACCCTCTCTAACATTACACTGGCACTGGAAAAGACAGTAACCCACCGAAAACTGGGCCAATGCTGTGTTATCATTTGAGAATTTTTTTTCAATGCACATATGAATACAAATTTGGCCATGGTCACACAGCTGAAAAATTGAGGTCATCTACTCTCTCTATTACAGCTGCAAGTCCCGTTATAATAACTTTTATGTAGCGGTCGACAACATTAATTATTGTGCAGCACACCGACTACCTCATCCTTAATATTTTTTTTTATTAAATATAAAAGGTTGCCTACCCCTGTGACAGGTTACAAAAATGAGCATTTCCCACAATCACATACAGTAGAACATCTGAACATGAGTACAGCTTCTCTCCTGTGTGAATTCTCCAATGTTTTACAAAAGTTGGTCTAAGATGGACTTGATTCTGGCTTCGCTCTTGAGTGAATTTTCCCATGTTTAACAAGTGTTGGTTTATCTGTAAAACATTTCCCACATTCTGAACAAGAATACGGTTTCTCTCCTGTGTGAATTCTCCGATGTACAACAAAATTGCCCTTTTTCATGAAACATTTCCCACATTCTGAACATGAATATGGCTTCTCTCCAGTGTGAACTCTCTGATGGCTAATAAGACTTGATTTATCCGCAAAATATTTTTCACATTCCGAACATGAAAACGGCTTCTCACCTGTGTGAACTCTCAGATGTCTAACAAGATTTTCTTTCTTTGTAAAATATTTCCCACACTCTAAACATGAATATGGCTTCTCTCCTGTGTGAATTTTCCCATGGCTAACAAAGGTGGATTTATCTTTAAAACATTTCCCACATTCTGAGCATGAATACGGCTTCTCTCCTGTGTGAATTCTTTGATGAACAAGAAAGTGATCTTTTCTCAAAAAACATTTCCCACATTCTAAGCATGGAAACTGCTTCTCTCCTGTGTGAATTTTCTCGTGGTTAACAAGGGTTGATTTATCTTGAAAACATTTCCCACATTCTGGACATGAATACGGCTTCTCTCCTGTGTGACTTCTCTGATGATCACGAAGTTTGGCTTTAGAAATAAAACTTTTCCCACATTCTGAACATGAATACGGCTTCTCTCCTGTGTGACTTCTCTGATGATCACGAAGTTTGGCTTTAGAAATAAAACATTTCCCGCATTCTGCACATGAATATGGCTTCTCACCTGTGTGGATTTTCTCATGTGGAATAAGATTTGATTTATATGTAAAACATTTCCCACATTCTGCACATGAATATGGCTTCTCTCCCGTGTGACTTCTCTGATGTATAACAAGTTTAGCTTTATAAATAAAACATTTCCCACATTCTGGACATGAATACGGTTTCTCTCCTTTGTGAATTTTTTTTATGTTTTGCAAGATATGATTTATTGCTAAAACATTTCCCACATTCTGGACATACAAACGACTTATCCTCTGTGTAAATTCTCTCAGGTGTAGCAAAATTTGATTTATCGTTGAAACGTTTTCGACACTCTGAACATGAATATGGCTTCTCTCCAGTGTGAATTCTCTCATGCTGCTTGTTGTTTTCTTCAGTAATGTAACATTTCCCACATTCTGAACATGAAGTTTGGTCAGAAGGTTCCTCATGATTCGGGGGATTATATGATGGATCTGTACTGTGATGTCCTGGATGTACATAAGGGGTAATGAGGTTTTCTCCTGAGCAGCGCTCCATCATATCTTCATCTTCTACTTTACAGTTTACGGATAACATGAAGTTTCCCTTAAAATTCTTAATGGGATTTTCTGTTAGGATTAAAAATGAAGTTCACACACATAAATTACTTACTAAAACCATCTTCTACACATTTCGAGAGTTACCTCCCAGCATTGCTCCTTATAAGACAGCCTCTCCATTGCAATGGGAAGTGACACAACTCATGGGAAGGATGACTCCGCCTCCCGGCTTCAGCCTATGGGCAGAAGTGGTTATACCCCTATACTCCCCAGCCCCCATCTACTCCCACTATACCTGAAGACAGGAACGGACACCGTTATTTCCCACGTTTAAACATTCCCATCAGGTGAAATCAGCAAAAAATAAATAAATAAATGTAATATTAAAATTACCCCCAAAGGTGTATTATGATCTTAATGGGGAATGTGAGGGCACAATGTATGAAATAAATAAATAACTAGACAAATAAAAACTAAAAAAAGCAAAAGTGATTCTAGTCCTGCCCACCTACATAAAAATTATCATAATGGAGAGGGAAAACTATCCTTTAAAAAAGTTTTCTGTAGCAAAAAACAGAAGTTTCCCTCTGTTTTTAATCACCCCCCCTTTCCCTAGATTTACATACTAATACAAATATTATTCCTATATGGCAAACGCAGTTGTGGTTAAAAAAAAAAACAAAAAAAACAGGAATTTTAATAAAAAGCGATCAAAATATCAGACATAATGGTATAAATAAAAATTACATCTGGCCCTGCAAACAACATAGCCCCATAAACAGAGAGAAAAAACGTTAAAAAAATCTCGAGATTACATAGTTTATAGTGTTATGGTGAGGCTGGGAGGCGGAGCTGTCTTTCCTAATAATGATGTCACTTCCTGCCTACAGATATAGTGGGTGTAGATGGGGGCTGGGGAGTATAAGGATATAACCGCTTCTGTCCTTAGTCATTCTATGAGTTGTGTCACTTCAGTCTGTAATGGAGAGGCTGCCCTATAAAGAGCTTGTGAGTATGTATTATAGGACTCCTGATGAAGGGCGGTAACTGAAAATGCATAGGTTTTTTTTGTTTTTTTTACAGTTTTTATTAGGTATTTTTTGTGTTTGGAATCAACGCTTACTTTTTATCCTAGATCAGTGTGGTTGACTACAAGTTCATATAAGGAGACGCCACCAAAGCGAAGCGCCAGACAGGAAGGCAGGTGAAGAGCAGTAACCCCCGGCAGTATCCTTCTCAGCTTATTGTGAATGGGGACGATATTCAGTTCTAGATAATCCTGAACCCTTTCTGACACTCAGACCCCAAGGTATTGTCCCCGGGCAAGAAAATTTCCTCACTGGATGTTTTTCTAGAACTGGTGATTCAGGACCGCTCCTGGATGTTCTGTTCATTCCAACTCATTGATCCGTACAAAACAGGAACTCTTGGCTCGCACTACCCTGGAGAACGATGGTTCTCGAGTAATCAAACCGTCGGGTAAGAGGGGGGAACATTGTGGCAATGGATTGCAGGGATTATAGGGAGATGTGTGAATGCCTGCTTAAAGATACCTCCTGTTATGAGGTTCTGAGCAGGGATCCCACTGATACTTTTTGGCAAGAGTTAAAAGATATTCTGACTATTGCCCTTCATGATAGTTTAATCAGCAAGGAGGAATATCAATTTCTGTTGCCCCGTTTTCCACGTATTGCCACTTTCTATTCCCTCCCTAAAGTCCACAAAGGGACTTCTCCTTTGAAAGGAAGACCGATCATCTCTAGGATCTTTATGCCAGAACATTGGCATCTACATTGTTAAGATATTGGCTCCATTCGTAAACTCTATGTCATCTTTTGTAAAAGACGCCACCGATCTCCTTAAATGTTTGGAGGGTATTCACATTGACAGTACCTATATTCTCGCCTCCATCGATGTAGAGGTGCTTTATTCTTCAATCCCCCATCATCTTGGTTTGCAGGCTATTGGATCGTACTTGCAGACTAGGGGTTTCCAGTTGCGGGCCCATAATGCTTTTGTGTTGCAGCTACTCGAGTTCTCCCTCACCCGGAACTATCTCATCTTTAATGGGAAGGTCTTCCACCAGCTCAGGGACTGTGCAATGGGGAGCCCATGTGCACCTTCTTATGTTATCCTATTCCTGGGCTGGTGGGAGCATTCCCTGGGTCCGGGTGAGGGAGAGGCCGATTGGATGGAGTGAGTCCAGGTTTGGGCTCGCTACATAGATGATATTTTTGTCATCTGGGAGGGGTCAGAAATGAAATTTGGCAATATGTTAGCGTGGTTAAATAATAATGAGATCGGCCTTCATTTTACCTACAAAACTCATCCAAGTAGGCTGGCCTTTTTGGATCTGAGCATTTCAGTTGCTAATGGTGAAATTTACACCACTGTATAACGAAAGACGACTTTATTAAGGTGGGAGAGTCATTACTCCATACCTCTCAAAAAAGGAATCCCTAAGGGTCAGTAACTTTGGCTTCGCCGTAACTGCGCCACGGTCCCTGAATTTAAGAAACAAGTGGATGATCTTAGATCTAGATTCCGCACTAGAGGATACCCAGATTATGTACTACATCCGGCTTTCCAACATGCCCTTTATCATGACCGATCAGATTTGTTGACTCCCAAAACTAACATCCCTACTGGTTAATTGCTACATTTGATGGTATGGCCAGTCAAGTACGCACTGTTATTGCTAAACACTGGGGAACCTTAACCATGGACCCTGACATTGTGGATGCAGTAGGTTCCAAGCCCCATATTACGTACAGAAGGGGTAGGAGTATAAAAGACAGGGTGGTGGCTAGCCATTATACTGAACCAGCTCATACAAACACCTGGTTCCCTCCTAAGGTGACGGGGTGTTTCCGCTGCAGCGGATGCATCGCATTCGCGCACATCCAAAGTGGTAAGAACTTCATGAGTAATGTCACTGGAGCTTCTTTTATGATTAAGAAGTTCATAAATTGTTGATCAAAAGGTGTCATCTACAAGGCCACATGCGATTGTGGCCTTGAATATATCACCACAACTATCCGGGAGTTCAGGCGTCGAATTGGGGAACATCTGGGGGATATCCGGCATGATCGGGATACTCCCATTGCTCGCCATATTCGACTTGAGCATCAGGGTAATGTCTCATGTGTTAAATTTATGTGTATTGACTTGATAAAACCGCCTATACGTCGAGGCAACTGGGACTGACTGGTTACCCTGGCAGAGACTAAATGGATGTTTCGTCTTCAGACTGTAACCCCTGGTGGTTTAAAGGAAGTCCATCATTTGCAAAAACACTTTTAAGCTAATGGCACGTTGGAATGGCCTTTAAAAAGACCATTCTTCTCCTACCTTTCCTTGTTTTCTTCTCCCAGCCGATTCCAAGGTAATTTGTTTCTTCATGTATGTAAATGAGCACCACGGAGCTCCCAGGGAGTTCCTTCTCTTCTGTGAGCACCCATCACGTCATCGCTTCTCACCGCCCCTTCGGCTGTTGTGGTGACTCCTCTCTTGGTCTTCTTTCTTCTCAGTTCTCGCTGGCAGTGAATTCTTGCTACTGCGCATGCGGAAAATGGTGGCCCGATTGCGCATGCAAAGTCGTGAGAATTCGCTGCCAGCGAGAACTGAGAAGAAAGAAGACCAAGAGAGGAGTCACCACAACAGCCGAAGGGGCGGTGAGAAGCGATGACGCAATGGGTGCTCACAGAAGAGAAGGTACGCCCCGGGTGCTCCGTGGTGCTCATTTACATACATGAAGAAAAGAATTATCTTGGAATTGGCTGGGAGAAGAAAACAAGGAAAGGTAGGAGAAGAATGGCCTTTTTAAAGGCCATTCCAACGTGCCATTAGCTTAAAAGTGTTTTTGTGAATGATAGACTCCCTTTAAACGAACAATTGAACTTTTCATCATTTAATTAATATTTCTGTTGATCTCTGCATAATAATATCTAAGTTAACTATTAAGCACTCATCCATATAGTGTTTTGTCAATCCAGTACAATTTGTCCCTGCCCGTAATACCTACTGTTTATTAAAAGATTTTCTGCATGTATTCTATAACTTATGTGCAGTATTTTGTGTCCCTATAACCCTTGGTTATTATTTAACTATCCACTTTATTATAAAGGGGGGGGGGGGGAATACAATATTTTGGGTGTCTGCAGTATTTTGGACCTTTGTGCAGGCATCTGGCTCTATTTGCTATACAGTTTAGCGAGCACTGCTTTTTAACTCATTTGCGCATGCGCGGGCCAGGAATGGCTTGGACACGTGCAGTGTATAGTTTTCATCTACCCTGAACTGCGCATGCACGGTGGGTGGTTACTGCGCACGCGCCATGGGTGGTTACTGCACATGCGCGCTGGGTGGTTACTGCGCACGCGCCATGGGTGGTTACTGCACATGCGCGGTGGGTGGTTACTGCGCACGCGCCATGGGTGGTTACTGCACATGCGCGCTGGGTGGTTACTGCGCACGCGCCATGGGTGGTTACTGCGCACGCGCCATGGGTGGTTACTGCGCATGCGCGCTGGGTGGTTACTGCGCACGCGCCATGGGTGGTTACTGCACATGCGCGATGGGTGGTTACTGCGCATGCGCGCTGGGTGGTTACTGCGCACGCGCTCACTGTGTTTTCAAACACACAGCAGTCCCTATTGATACAGGCGGCCTCTTTATGCAGCTCAGGTATGGTTGGCACTCCAATTCACCTGGGGGGGAAGTTTTTGGCTTACTTGCTATCTAGGGCGGTGGCCCCGAGTTAGGTTCTAGGGTGTTACTAGGCCTTTTTCTCCTTATAGGGGCATTAATAGGGATACCATCGTCTGGCCTTTTGGGTTCCCTATATATTTACACTTTTACCATCTGTGTTTTCATGACTTGTGGACTATTCTCACACCTGGGATCTTCTATGTGTGTCGCCATAATAGCATCGTGTGAATCACGGGAAGGCTTGTGTTTTTCCTATGCACATCCCGACCTCCGTGTTTGGACTATCATTTGCAGCAATAATAGTGATGACATTACGTGTCTTTTATGACTGAGGTTTTGATATTCATTTGCATATTGATGAGTTTTAACTATATTGATTAAAAGTTATATTTTAATTTTAATTCTAGTTTGTGGTATTTTAGATTATCATTTGGATTTCAGATTGTGATTTGGGACTTCTTGTATATCAATAAATCGTGTATTGGATTATTATCCCCGGGGAAGAAGCTCAACAAATTATTCCTATTAATCTTTAGGATATCCAAGGAGAATAAGAGAGACTTACCCCAATGTATTTACTATGACTAATGACAGGATGGAGAGGGAGACGCTCCTGCCCCAGTCTGAACAGTACCAGAAACTCCTCACATCTATCTCCAGTAGTCCAGTATTCACACAACGCTCCGGTATAACTTCTTGTGATGATTCTGCTTAAGTGTGGCTATAACTCAGATGTATTTTGGTCTCTGGGTATAGGATATCCCTTCTTGCTTGCTTGCATACTGTGCGCAGCTACAAGCCTAGGTGCATATTGGCAGTAGCAGCCAGGCTGGAACAATAGGGCTCCATTGTATTCCTATACAGCCCTGGCTGATCAAACAATAGTGCATTGTTCAAGCCTGGGCTGTTGACCAGATATGACTGATAACAGTGTATCAATTCACTTTGTCTCATCTACATACAAAGGGTCTGAACGTGATTGAATTAACTCATCAGACGTACTGTCGCCGGTGACCTCATTCTGGGAGGTGGCCTAAAGGGTATAAAAGATGAGGTAAGAGGTCTGTGGGAGGAGATTATGCAGGAGACTATCACTAAGAGATCATGCTATGAAGACTGTGCTGGGATCATGCTAGAGAGTTGTTACAGACAGACCATGAGGAGTTTTTGTGATTGACTATTGGACTAATGCGGAGAGACTGTTATGAGAGCATGCAGGCGGGATTATCGTTTTAATGCCACATGCTGAAAAGCCTCCACTGGTGGCTCACACATGCCATGTGTGAGTGTTGGACTATAGAACCACATCAAGGACATGTGTGGTAAAGTAATCATTTCTCCTGCATAATCTCCTCCCACAGACCTCTTACCTCATCTTTTATACCCTTTAGGCCACCTCCCAGAATGAGGTCACCGGCGACAGTACGTCTGATGAGTTAATTCAATCACGTTCAGACCCTTTGTTTTGTATGTAGATGAGACAAAGTGAATTGATACACTGTTATCAGTCATATCTGGTCAACAGCCCAGGCTTGAACAATGCACTATTGTTTGATCAGCCAGGGCTGTATAGGAATACAATGGAGCCCTATTGTTCCAGCCTGGCTGCTACTGCCAATATGCACCTAGGCTTGTAGCTGCGCACAGTATGCAAGCAAGCAAGAAGACCCAGAGACCAAAATACATCTGAGTTATAGCCACACTTAAGCAGAATCATCACACTTCTGCTTTATGGCTTATAGTTCTGTTCTTAGTTTAATAGCTGGAATTACTCTCTGCCCGGAGAGTTACTGGAATGGAGCTCTAAGGGGGAACCAACCTTAAGAAACCTGTGAATTCACCTTCTCCATTCATTACTCCGTACCTGTGGTAACACCTCCTGGAATTTCCTCCTCCACTTCCCTCTTACACAGGTGATGGCTCCTCATCCTCTCTTCTTCAGCCTCCGCTTTAATATTAGTCACATCTTCTCCCTGATTTGTCATAGGTCACAATTCAGTACAATCCAGCAGAAATACAGGTGGGAAATCTAACAGAGCAACTTAAGAAAGCAGCAAAATCTCTGAGGCCATGTATGAGTGCAGGAGCGGCGAGCTCCACCCCTATATAGATGTGCCCCAGGACTCAGCAGCGCCATCTACCTGCTGACTGTCTGGTACATGTATGAGTGCAGGAGCGGCGAGCTCCACCCCCTATATAGATGTGCCCCAGGACTCAGCAGCGCCATCTACCTGCTGACTGTCTGGTACATGTATGAGTGCAGGAGCGGCGAGCTCCACCCCCTATATAGATGTGCCCCAGGACTCAGCAGCGCCATCTACCTGCTGACTGTCTGGTACATGAGGCCATGTATGAGTGCAGGAGCGGCGAGCTCCACCCCCTATATAGATGTGCCCCAGGACTCAGCAGCGCCATCTACCTGCTGACTGTCTGGTACATGTATGAGTGCAGGAGCGGCGAGCTCCACCCCCTATATAGATGTGCCCCAGGACTCAGCAGCGCCATCTACCTGCTGACTGTCTGGTACATGTATGAGTGCAGGAGCGGCGAGCTCCACCCCCTATATAGATGTGCCCCAGGACTCAGCAGCGCCATCTACCTGCTGACTGTCTGGTACATGTATGAGTGCAGGAGCGGCGAGCTCCACCCCCTATATAGATGTGCCCCAGGACTCAGCAGCGCCATCTACCTGCTGACTGTCTGGTACATGTATGAGTGCAGGAGCGGCGAGCTCCACCCCCTATATAGATGTGCCCCAGGGCTCAGCAGCACCATCTACCTGCTGACTGTCTGGTACATGTATGAGTGCAGGAGCAGCGAGCTCCACCCCTATATAGATGTGCCCCAGGATTCAGCAGCGCCATCTACCTGCTGACTGTCTGGTACATGTATGAGTGCAGGAGCGGCGAGCTCCACCCCCTATATAGATGTGCCCCAGGACTCAGCAGCGCCATCTACCTGCTGACTGTCTGGTACATGTATGAGTGCAGGAGCGGCGAGCTCCACCCCCTATATAGATGTGCCCCAGGACTCAGCAGCGCCATCTACCTGCTGACTGTCTGGTACATGTATGAGTGCAGGAGCGGCGAGCTCCACCCCCTATATAGATGTGCCCCAGGACTCAGCAGCGCCATCTACCTGCTGACTGTCTGGTACATGTATGAGTGCAGGAGCGGCGAGCTCCACCCCCTATATAGATGTGCCCCAGGACTCAGCAGCGCCATCTACCTGCTGACTGTCTGGTACATGTATGAGTGCAGGAGCGGCGAGCTCCACCCCCTATATAGATGTGCCCCAGGACTCAGCAGCGCCACCTACCTGCTGACTGTCTGGGACATGTATGAGTGCAGGAGCGGCGAGCTCCACCCCCCTATATAGATGTTCCCCAGGGCTCAGCAGCGCCATCTACCTGCTGACTGTCTGGTACATGAGGCCATGTATGAGTGCAGGAGCGGCGAGCTCCACCCCCTATATAGATGTGCCCCAGGGCTCAGCAGCGCCATCTACCTGCTGACTGTCTGGTACATGTATGAGTGCAGGAGCGGCGAGCTCCACCCCCTATATAGATGTGCCCCAGGACTCAGCAGCGCCATCTACCTGCTGACTGTCTGGTACATGTATGAGTGCAGGAGCGGCGAGCTCCACCCCCTATATAGATGTGCCCCAGGACTCAGCAGCGCCATCTACCTGCTGATTATCTGGTACATGTATGAGTGCAGGAGCGGCGAGCTCCACCCCCTATATAGATGTGCCCCAGGACTCAGCAGCGCCATCTACCTGCTGACTGTCTGGTACATGAGGCCATGTATGAGTGCAGGAGCGGCGAGCTCCACCCCCTATATAGATGTGCCCCAGGACTCAGCAGCGCCATCTACCTGCTGACTGTCTGGTACATGTATGAGTGCAGGAGCGGCGAGCTCCACCCCCTATATAGATGTGCCCCAGGACTCAGCAGCGCCAGCTACCTGCTGACTGTCTGGTACATGTATGAGTGCAGGAGCGGCGAGCTCCACCCCCTATATAGATGTGCCCCAGGACTCAGCAGCGCCATCTACCTGCTGACTGTCTGGTACATGTATGAGTGCAGGAGCGGCGAGCTCCACCCCCTATATAGATGTGCCCCAGGGCTCAGCAGCGCCATCTACCTGCTGACTGTCTGGTACATGTATGAGTGCAGGAGCGGCGAGCTCCACCCCCTATATAGATGTGCCCCAGGACTCAGCAGCGCCATCTACCTGCTGACTGTCTGGGACATGTATGAGTGCAGGAGCGGCGAGCTCCACCCCCTATATAGATGTGCCCCAGGGCTCAGCAGCGCCATCTACCTGCTGACTGTCTGGTACATGTATGAGTGCAGGAGCGGCGAGCTCCACCCCCTATATAGATGTGCCCCAGGGCTCAGCAGCGCCATCTACCTGCTGACTGTCTGGGACATTCTCCTCCGCGCAGTCCTGGGAATACAGAGGACTCAGGGGACATCTCTCGGGGGGATTTCTCCTACTGGATCCATCTGTGGAGACACAAACACACAGTGACGGAATACATGAGCTGCTGTAGATCTGTCTATACATCAGACACTTCTAGGGTTAGTTATGGGGGGACCCTAAATAACAACTTTCTGCTACACCCCAAGATAATCCAGTCCGCCCCACATTGACCTCCCAGGCCTGGAGCTGCTGTTCATCCAGAGACTCGGCTATCACTTCGCCCTCGGGGGAATCCATTCTCAGCAGGAGGAAGAGACTGCGACATTGATGTATTTAGATGGTCGTCTGCTGGAGGTTACCTGTAGTCATATACCTTTACTTATAAGAGGGGGCCACAGAAGAGCCTCAAATTATCAGCTAGAGGAAAAAAGGAGAACTACTACCCCCAGTCTCCTCTCCACCAGGGATGGGAAACCACTGAGATGTTGGAGAAAGGATCCCGTGGTTTGTGACACAAGACATCAGATCCTTTAAGCCTTATAAGTTACTGTCACAGATGATCGATTGGATTAGAGATGAGAAAACCTTTTAAGATTCGTTTCATTTCAGATTGGGTTGGTCGGGACCAAAATTTTGATTTATTTTTAATTGGAAGTGCGAATTGTCTTAAAATATTGTGTCTGACCCTCGGAGGATTCCTTGAACTATCTAACCACTTACTAGCCCTATAACGCAAACACAGACTTACTAAATGGGTGATCCAACTGCTCAAAGAGACGTCCTAACCGGAAGATAAACAGTAATATTAGATCAGCCGGGGGGATAGACTGCCGGGACCCGCAGATAAGATGTTACTCCACTGCGCACTCGCCGTACTGTTAATAGCCACCATTGTCAGTAATGTGCTGGTTGTCCCATAGAGACGAATTGTTTCGGTTAAACATTTGCAGTCTGTTTAACCCTTTCCCAACATCCGCGGTAACAATACAGCACATGATGGTTCTTTAAATTTGGTGCCCACTCAGAAGCAGGGCAGGCGCCATATCCGCTGGGTCTCTCCTGTTTTGCGGCTGGTGTGAAAACAACACCCCGGGTGACAGATCTTTAACACAACCAGCAGTGTAAGTCTGTGCCAGGAGATATATATATATATATATATATATATATATATATATATATATAGAAATGTGTCCTCTTACCATGTGATGTCCGGGGGGGCCGGTGATCCTCCATCATGACCTCCTTGTACCGATCCTTGTGTCCTTCTAAATACTCCCACTCCTCCATGGAGAAATAGACAGCGACATCCTGACACCTTATAGGAACCTGACAACACAATGATACAGTCATCACCCAGACCCCTCCAGTGCTGTTACTGGAGAATTTCCCAGCATTCCCAGCAGTGTCACCTCTCCAGTCAGCAGCTCAATCATCTTGTTGGTGAGTTCTAGAATCTTCTGCTCATGTATCAGGGAGAGAGGGGGGAGGCTCTGTGATGGGGCCCCGGCTCCTGCTCCATCCTCCTCCTGGCTCTGTGATGGGGCCCCGGCTCCTGCTCCATCCTCCTCCTGGCTCTGTGATGGGGCCCCGGCTCCTGCTCCATCCTCCTCCTGGCTCTGTGATGGGGCCCCGGCTCCTGCTCCATCCTCCTCCTGGCTCTGTGATGGGGCCCCGGCTCCTGCTCCATCCTCCTCCTGGCTCTGTGATGGGGCCCCGGCTCCTGCTCCATCCTCCTCCTGGCTCTGTGATGGGGCCCCGGCTCCTGCTCCATCCTCCTCCTGGCTCTGTGATGGGGCCCCGGCTCCTGCTCCATCCTCCTGACTCCTGGAGATGGCTGCTGAGGGCCACACAGTCCCCCGATGTCTTCTTCACTAGTGAGTATTCCTGTGTATGGAGAGACAATGAGGGGTATAAATCCTTCCTGACTCCAAATCTGACAATCAGAATAAATCCCTGGATCATCCCCCGATCTCCAGTATTCTAATGTGATAAAGAAAAATAATTTATTGTACTCCAAGGATATAATACAGTGCCTTGCGAAAGTATTCGGCCCCCTTGAACTTTTCAACCTTTTGCCACATTTCAGACTTCAAACATAAGGATATAAAATTAAAATTTTTTGGTGACGAATCAACAAGTGGGACACAATTGTGAAGTGGAATGAAATTTATTGGTTATTTTAAACTTTGTAAAAAATAAAAAACTGAAAAGTGGGGCGTGCAATATTATTCGGCCCCTTTACTTTCAGTGCAGTAAACTCAGTCCAGAAGTTCAGTGAGGATCTCTGAATGATCCAATGTTGTCCTAAATGACTGATGATGATAAATATAATCCACCTGTGTGTAATCAAGTCTCCGTATAAATGCACCTGCTCTGTGATAGTCTCAGGGTTCTGTTTAAAGCGCAGAGAGCATCATGAAGATCAAGGAACACACCAGGCAGGTCCGTGATACTGTTGTGGAGAAGTTTAAAGCCGGATTTGGATACAAAAAGATTTCCCAAACTTTAAACATCCCAAGGAGCACTGTGCAAGCGATCATATTGTAATGGAAGGAGTATCAGACCACTGCAAATCTACCAAGACCCGGCCGTCCCTCTAAACTTTCATCTCAAACAAGGAGAAGACTGATCAGAGATGCAGCCAAGAGGCCCATGATCACTCTGGATGAACTGCAGAGATCTACAGCTGAGGTGGGAGAGTCTGTCCATAGGACAACAATCAGTCGTACACTGCACAAATCTGGCCTTTATGGAAGAGTGGCAAGAAGAAAGCCATTTCTCAGATATCCATAAAAAGTCTTGTTTAAAGTTTGCCACAAGCCACCTGGGAGACACCAAACATGTGGAAGAAGGTGCTCTGGTCAGATGAAACCAAAATCCAACTTTTTGGCCACAATGCAAAACGATATGTTTGGCGTAAAAGCAACACAGCTCATCCCCCTGAACACACCATCCCCACTGTCACACATGGTGGTGGCAGCATCATGGTTTGGGCCTGCTTTTCTTCAGCAGGGACAGGGAAGATGGTTAAAATTGATGGGAAGATGGATGGAGCCAAATACAGGAGCATTCTGGAAGAAAACCTGTTGGAGTCTGCAAAAGACCTGAGACTGGGACGGAGATTTATCTTCCAACAAGACAATGATCCCAAACATAAAGCCAAATCTACAATGGAATGGTTCACAAATAAACGTATCCAGGTGTTAGAATGGCCAAGTCAAAGTCCAGACCTGAATCCAATCGAGAATCTGTGGAAAGAGCTGAAAACTGCTGTTCACAAACGCTCTCCATCCAACCTCACTGAGCTCCAGCTGTTTTCCAAGGAAGAATGGGCAAGAACTGATAGAGACAACCCCAAGCGACTGCAGCTGTAATCGCAGCAAAAGGGGGCGCTACAAAGTATTAACTTAAGGAGGATGAATAATTTGGCACGCCCCACTTTTCAGTTTTTTATTTTTTACAAAAGATTAAAATAACCAATAAATTTCGTTCCACTTCACGATTGTGTCCCACTTGTTGTAGATTCTTCACCAAAAAATTAAAATTTTATATCCTTATGTTTGAGGCCTGAAATGTGGCAAAAGTTGAAAAGTTCAAGGGGGCCGAATACTTTCGCAAGGCACTGTATATATACCGCTAATTCCTTTATTGCTGACATTGTCACTTGTGGCCTTAAGAACCCCTCTTAAAACTTCTCTGCCCTATCAGAGGTCTCCGTAGCTGCGTCTCTTTGTTCTGTTTATTATATATATCTATAATTCTCTTTTTGCTTCACTTCTAAATAAATATCTACTTTCTCAGATTATCTCTTGATTTTGTGTCAGACTAAAAATACATTTTTGGACTCTTAGTAAATTCCCCATGACGCTTTCATCTAATAAAGAGCTCCATAGTCTCACTGCTCTTACAGTAAAGAATCCCTTCTATGTTGCGTATAATCCTTCTTTCCCCTAGATGTAGTGGACGTCTCCTTGTTATAGGTACAGTCCATAGTCTCACTGCTCTTACAGTAAAGAATCCCTTCTATGTTGTGTATAAACCTTCTTTCCTCTAGATGTAGGGGGCGCCCCCTTTTTTTTGGTACAGTCCATAGTCTCACTGCTCTTACAGTAAAGAATCCCTTCTATGTTGTGTATAATCCTTCTTTCCTCTAGATGTAGTGGACGTCTCCTTGTTATAGGTACAGTCCATATTCTCACTGCTCTTACAGTAAAGAATCCCTTCTATGTTGTGTATAAACCTTCTTTCCCCTAGATGTAGTGGCGTCTCCTTGTTATAGGTACAGTCCATAGTGTCACTGCTCTTACAGTAAAGAATCCCTTCTATGTTGTGTATAATCCTTCTTTCCTCTAGATGTAGTGGCCGACTCCTTGTTATAGGTACAGTCCATAGTCTCACTGCTCTTACAGTAAAGAATCCCTTCTATGTTGTGTATAAACCTTCTTTCCTCTAGATGTAGTGGACGTCTCCTTGTTATAGGTACAGTCCATAGTGTCACTGCTCTTACAGTAAAGAATCCCTTCTATGTTGTGTATAAACCTTCTTTCCCCTAGATGTAGTGGCGTCTCCTTGTTATAGGTACAGTCCATAGTGTCACTGCTCTTACAGTAAAGAATCCCTTCTATGTTGTGTATAATCCTTCTTTCCTCTAGATGTAGTGGACGCCTCCTTGTTATAAGTACAGTCCATAGTCTCACTGCTCTTACAGTAAAGAATCCTTTCTATGTTGTGTATAAACCTTCTTTCCTCTAGATGTAGTGGACGTCTCCTTGTTATAGGTACAGTCCATAGTCTCACTGCTCTTACAGTAAAGAATCCCTTCTATGTTGTGTATAAACCTTCTTTCCTCTAGATGTAGTGGATGCCTCCTTGTTATAGGTACAGTCCATAGTCTCACTGCTCTTACAGTAAAGAATCCCTTCTATGTTGTGTATAAACCTTCTTTCCTCTAGATGTAGTGGACGCTCCTTGTTATAGGTACAGTCCATAGTCTCACTGCTCTTACAGTAAAGAATCCCTTCTATGTTGTGTATAAACCTTCTTTCCTCTAGATGTAGTGGTCGCCTCCTTGTTATAGGTACAGTCCATAGTCTCACTGCTCTTACAGTAAAGAATCCCTTCTATGTTGTGTATAAACCTTCTTTCCTCTAGATGTAGTGGACGCCTCCTTGTTATAGGTACAGTCCATAGTGTCACTGCTCTTACAGTAAAGAATCCCTTCTATGTTGTGTATAATCCTTCTTTCCTCTAGATGTAGTGGACGCCTCCTTGTTATAGGTACAGTCCATAGTGTCACTGCTCTTACAGTAAAGAATCCCTTCTATGTTGGTGGAGATGATAGAAATGTAGTACTTACCTCTCCGCTCAGCAGGTAGATGATCTCCAAGGTGAAGTCTAATATTCTTCTGGTGATCTCATTCCTGTCCTTGTCCATCCTTGGTGGGTCATTCAGGAGAAGGAGCGTTCTGGAGGAGAAGAGGAGGAAACTGGATGAGCTGGAGGATCTAGTACTGAGGAGGGGCCCGAAATCATACAGGGGCCACATGATGTGTGACATACAGGAGCTCCTCAGAGCCCCCAGCACATGGATACAGGAGGATTCCCACAGACACCAGCACCAGTGATGGGGCCCATTGTATGTCACTGCAGGATGGAACTAAGACTCTGTTCACACCTGTACCACAGACACCAGCACCAGTGATGGGGCCCAGAACCCCCTGATGTCATCTTACCTTATAGCGGGAGTTTTCTCCTAAATCCCCAAGTGTGAACGTGTCCTGAGAGCAGCCAGCGAGCCCCTGCTGTATATACAGTATATATATATATATATATCTATAGCCTGTGATAATGGCTGATAACAGAGAGAACAACACAACAGCAGTGACTACCAACCAGGACCTGCTCTGTATCTGCTTCACTGCAAAAGATGAAGGACCTGTGATGATGTCACCATCATGTGACCAGTGCATGAGGGGCGGCGCTCAGGAGAGGAGACGTGCTGGATGAAGGACCTGTGATGATGTCACCATCATGTTGCATGAGAGGGCGAAGCCTATGTGTTTAGTATCGTACATTAGGAATTGTTGATTGCAGCTTGAGAGTTTTGTAAATGCTGGGAATCGTTGATTATAATGTTAATCTCTTTTCCCTTTGGTCCTAACAGCAGCACAGTATGGGGTATTTCTGCCCCTGTGTGCTGGCAGGACAGGCCGAACTTTTTAATTAGCATAATTAATGCCTGACTATACTGCCCTATAAGAGGGAGTGAGAGACCTCCCCCCTGTGTTAATTATAAAGAAAAACAATGCTATATTGGTGGGGGATCTTGTGCTGCTGTTAGTACTAAGGGAAAACATATTAACATTATAATCAACGATTCCCTTACATCCTACAGCAGCACAATATGGGGATGTAGCAAGTAGATCCCGTAGGGAGGGTTTCCTTGCTCTACAACGTTTAGGACTGAACGTCCAAAGGCAGCAGCCTCTGAACACCGGATGTCTAGCCAGTAGTGTTTGACAGAAGTCAGCTGGGAGGACCAAGCAGCAGCTGCACAAATCTGATCCAGAGGCAATGAATGACTCTTGGCCCAGGAGGTTGATACAGCTTTAGCTTCACTGATCCACCTTGATAAGGAAGGTTTGGAAGCTTTGAGACCTTTGTCTCTACCATATATATTAACCAGAAGGTTCTGGGACCTTCTGAAGGGCCGTGTGGGCAGAAGATAGATCTGGAGACATCTTACTATGTCCAGAATATGAAGCATTTTCTCCTCCTCCTCAGATGAGGGAGTTGGGAAAAAAAACTGGTAATGAAATCACGTAGTTGATATTGGCCTGAGAGAGCACCTTAGGGTTGAAACCAGGAAGGAATCTGGATTGAACCTTATCTGAAAAGAATAAAATATATGGAACTCGCCAGGGATGCTCGTTGTTCATTTTCATTGACAGGAACAATTCTTTAAGTACTTGAGAATTCACCTGTCCTCGTCCTATGCATCGCTCTGCTCGGTGAACTACCCTAAACTGTACCGGGATCTTAAAGTACCCCTGGACAAGTGGCGACCCCTGCATATCTTCCTGCTAGGCAGGATTGCTGCAGTAAAAATGACCCTCCTCCCTAAACTCCTGTAGTTCTATGAGACCCTCCGAGTGGCGGTGCCCCAGTTGGATCTTCGTGATCAGCAGGCCCTCTTCCACTTTATTTGGAATGGTAAACGCCATTGCATCCCTAGATCGGTCATGTTGGCAGGTAGAGGGTTTGGGGGTCTATTGGTCCCATATCTCCTCCACTATTACTGGGCCGCTCATCTGTGATGTAAACCATTTTGGACAACACCGCATGTCTATACTAAATGAGTGAAGATTGAGAAGCTGAGGCTTGCTCGAATGCACCCTAATGCTCTGCTGTAGACTCGTGTTCCCTCCTGCCCCATCTACCTCCTACACTTGGGCCGACCCACTTTACTAGGGCCATCTGGGTCCCTTGTGCTAGATTGTTCCCTCTCGTATCCCATAATTCCTCAATGATCTCCTTCCTGTACAGCCCACTTCTCCCGGGGGACTGTCTTCTACCATGGTTCGTCCTTGGTCTACAGCTGGTCTATTCCATCTAGCCAATTTGGTTGACAAACAGACGTTGGAGCTTAGGCCCTTTGACTACCTCTTGTCGGAGTTGAATATCCTCCAGACTGAGTGGCTTCTTTACCACCAAATTACACACTTCAAATCCACTATGTTTGGCTCCCTGAGGGTGTCTCCCCCTACATCATTTGAGAGGCTATACAAGGCGGGCATCTCCACAAGGGGCTTAATCACCACTATTTATCAACTTCTATCCTGTCCAGGGTGACATTCAGGGAGACGCAGTACGAGCGCCTTATGCATTGGTATCACACTCTGGCTTGACTGCACTCCCTGAATCCCCCAGGTATGCTGGAGGTGCCTCTTAGGGGTTGGCACACTCTACTACGTTTTCTGGACCTGTCCTCTGATACTTGACTTCTGGCGGAGGATCAGGGACATCACCAATAGCTTGCTTCAGGGTGATCTCCTTGATCCTCTGACCTATTTTCTTAATTTGCCCCCTCGACATATGGGTAAGAGGTCCACCCGCCTATTTTATATCTTTGCACAGCAGCTGAGACTTTGATTGCCCTATGGTGCATAGCCAACCTTCCTTCTTCGGACATTGATTTTCTAGCCAGGGTCAAGGATGTCCGCATCCTGGAATAAAGGCCACTCTGAATGACATTTGATGCTATCTGGGCCCCATAGGAAACATTGTATACTGCAAAATCTCTGATGTCTCTGTAACCGTTGTCCCCTCCCCTGGTTCATTGTCCTTCCTCTCTTTCCCTTGTATTTCCCCCGTGTGTGGCCTTAGTCATGTTCTCTTATTGCCTATTTGATGATTGCTGATTCAGTGGTTTTACTGTATAATGACTGGTTTATCTTCCTTTCCTTTCTTTTTTATTGTTACTGTTTAAAAAAAAAAAAAAAAACTTTTTTCAATAAAAACTACAGTTAAAAAAAAAAAGTTAACGCCAAAAGTTCCATGTATTTTCTGGAGAAGCCCATCAGAAACGGCCTGAACAGGGGAAAAAAAGTATTTAGTCAGCCACCAATTGTGCAAGTTCTCCCACTTAAAAAGATGAGGCCGGCCTGTAATTGACATCATAGGTAGACCTCAACTATGAGAGACAAAATGAGAAAACAAATCCGGAAAATCACATTGTCTGATTTTTAAAGAATTTATTTGCAAATTATGGTGGAAAATAAGTATTTGGTCACCTACAAACAAGCAAGATTTCTGGCTCTCACAGACCTGTAACTTCTCCTTTAAGAGGCTCCTCTGTCCTCCACTCATTACCTGTAGTAATGGCTCCTGTGTGACATTGTTATCAGTATAAAAGACACCTGTTCACAACCTCAAACAGTCACACTCCAAACTCCACTATGGTGAAGACCAAAGAGCTGTGGAAGGACCAGAAACAAAATGGTAGCCCTGCACCAGGCTGGGAAGACTGAATCTGCAATAGGCAAGCAGCTTGGTGTGAAGAAATCACCTGTGGGAGCAATAATTAGAAAATGGAAGACATACAAGACCACTGATAATCTCCCTCCATCAGGGGCTCCACGCAAGATCTCACCCCGTGGGGGCAAAATGATCACAAGAACGGTGAGCAAAAGTCCCAGAACCACACGGGGGGGACCTAGTGAGTGACCTGCAGAAAGCTGGGACTAACGTAACAAAGGCTACCGTCAGTAACACACTACGCCGCCAGGGACTCAGATCCTGCAGTGCCAGACGTGTCCCCCTGCTTAAGCCAGTACATATCCGGGCCCGTCTGAAGTTTGCTAGAGAGCATTTGGATGTTCCAGAAGAGTATTGGGAGAATGTCATATGGTCAGATGAAACCAAAGTAGATCTGTTTGGTAGAAACACAACTCGTCGTTTTTGGAGGAGAGTGAATGCTGAGTTGCATCCAAAGAACACCATACCTACTGTGAAGCATGGTGGGGCAACATCATGCTTTGGGGCTGTTTCTCTGCAAAGGAACCAGGACGACTGATCCGTGTACATGAAAGAATGAATGGGGCCATGTATGGTGAGATTGTGAGTGCAAACCTCCTTCCATCAGCAAGGGCATTGAAGATGAAACGTGGCTGGGTCTTTCAGCATGACAATGATCCCAAGCACACCGCCAGGACAACGAAGGAGCGGCTTCGTAAGAAGCATTTCAAGGTCCTGGAGTGGCCTAGCCAGTCTCCAGATCTCAACCCCATAGAAAACCTTTGGAGGGAGTTGCAAGTCCGTGTTGCCCAGCGACAGCCCCAAAACATCCCTGCTCTAGAGGAGATCTGCATGGAGGAATGGGCCAACATACCAGCAACAGTGTGTGCCAACCTTGTGAAGACTTACAGAAAACGTTTGACCTCTGTCATTGCCAACAAAGGATATAGAACAAAGTATTGAGATGAACTTTTGTTATTGACCAAATACTTATTTTCCACCATAATTTGCAAATAAATTCTTAAAAAATCAGACTGTGATTTTCTGGATTTGTTTTCTCATTTTGTCTCTTATAGTTGAGGTCTACCTATGATGTCAATTACAGGCCGGCCTCATCTTTATAAGTGGGAGAACTTGCACAATTGGTGGCTGACTAAATACTTTTTTCCCCACTGTATAGTCCTAGGAGCCCTGACAGTGTCATACACTATGTTTTATATATATATAGTCCTAGGAGTCCTGACAGTATCATACACTATGTATTATAGATATATAGTCCTAGGAGTCCTGACAGTGTCATACACTGTGTATTATAGATATATAGTCCTAGGAGCCCTGACAGTGTCATACACTATGTATTATAGATATATAGTCCTAGAAGTCCTGACAGTATCATACACTATGTATTATAGATATATAGTCCTAGGAGTCCTGACAGTGTCATATACTGTGTATTATAGATATATAGTCCTAGGAGCCCTGACAGTGTCATACACTATGTATTATAGATATATAGTCCTAGGAGCCCTGACAGTGTCATACACTGTGTATTATAGATATATAGTCCTAGGAGCCCTGACAGCGTCATACACTATGTATTATAGATATATAGTCCTAGGAGCCCTGACAGTGTCACACACTATGTATTATAGATATATAGTCCTAGGAGTCCTGACAGTGTTATACTCTATGTATTATAGATATATAGTCCTAGGAGCCCTGACAGCGTCATACACTATGTATTATAGATATATAGTCCTAGGAGCCCTGACAGTGTCATACACTATGTTATATAGATATAGAGTCCTAGAAGTGTTGGTGGAGTTTTGGTGGCAGGTACCTGTAGGTGTTTATATACACACAGTGGGAAGCAATGGCTTCTATAAGCACTCCAAAAATTATCCCATTTTGGAGAGTAGTAACAGTTGCATTTATTTTATTCATTTTTTTTAAAAGCATCACTCTTTGGAACTTGTAGTAGTAGAAAACTAAAAAATTTAGCAGACACCACATTTGGTGTTTGCAAAGTAAATCTTCATAGGTTTTTAATTTAATAAAATCAGTACTGATCAGGATGGACAAGACTGAGGGAGCCGTGCTGAATACCTTCTCTAACATTACACTGGCGCTGGAAAAGACAGTAAACCCACCGAAAACTGGGCCAATGTTGTGTTATCATGTGAGAATTTTTTTTCAAACAGAGCATTCAATGTACATATGAAAACAAATTTGGTCATGGTCACACAGCTAAAATACTGAGGTCATCTACTCTCTCTATTACAGCTGCAAGTCCCGTTACAATAACTTTTAGGTAGGGGTCAACATTAATTATCGCGCTGCACACCGACTACCTCATCCTTGATATTTTTTTTTTTTATTAAATAAAAAAGGTTGACTACCCCCGTGTAAATTACAAAAATGAGCATTTGCCGCATTCCACCAAGAATTAGATTTCTCCTATCCACATTTTATTTTTCACATACAGTAGAACTTCTGAGCAAGAGTACAGCTTCTCTCCTGTGTGAATTCTCCAATGTGTTACAAAAGTTGGTTTATGATGGACTTGATTGCGGCTTCGCTCTTGAGTGAATTTTCCCATGTTTAATAAGAGTTCGTTTATCTATAAAACATTTCCCACATTCTGAACAAGAATATGGCTTCTCCCCTGTGTGAACTCTCAGATGTCTAACAACATGGTCTTTGTTTGTAAAATATTTCCCACACTCCAAACATGGATACGGCTTCTCTCCAGTGTGAATTTTCTGATGTTTAACAAGAGTTGATTTATCTTTAAAACATTTCCCACATTCTGAGCATGAATATGGCTTCTCTCCTGTGTGAATTCTGATGTATAACAAGTTTAGCTTTATAAATAAAACATTTCCCACATTCTGCAAATGAATATGGTTTCTCTCCCGTGTGATTTCTGTGATGTAAAACAAGTCTAGATTTATAACTAAAACATCTCCAACATTCTGGACATGAATATGGTTTCTCTCCTTTGTGAATTTTTTTATGTTTCCTAAGATATGATATATTGCTAAAACATTTCCCACATTCTAGACACACAAAGGACTTATCCTCTGTGTAAATTCTCTCATGTGTAGCAAAATTTGATTTATCGTTGAAACATTTTCGACATTCTGAACATGAATATGGCTTCTCTCCTGTGTGAATTCTTTGATGCTGCTTGCTGTTTTCTTCAATAATGTAACATTTCCCACATTGTGAACATGAATATTGGTCAGAAGGTTCCTCATGATTCGGGGGATTATATGATGGATCTGTACTGTGACATCCTGGATGTACATTAGGGGTAATGAGGTTTTCTCCTGAGCAGCGCTCCATCATATCTTCATCTTCTCCTTTATCATTTACTGATAACATGAAGTTTCCCTCAGACTTCTTACTGGGATTTTCTGTAGGATTAAAAATGAAGTTAATGTGTTTTTATTTTTTTTTTCAAAATACAAAGTAGAATAATTTAGAAGATTCTTATTAGACACAACCACAGTTTTTGATGCAGTTTATAATGAATCTGGGACAAAGCCCAGAGAGACAGCAACCAAAAAATAGAAACATGGAGATCAAGTAATGTACAGTTGAAACCAGAAGTTTCCATACACTATATAAAAAGACACATATGGATGTTTTTCTCACTATCCGACATCAAATCAGAATAAATCTTTCCAATTTTAGGTCAATTAGGATAACCAAAATTATTTATATTTGCCACATACCAGAATAATGAGAGAGAAAGAGAAATTTTAAGGCATTTTTACTATTTTACAGTGAAAAGTTTCCATACATTTCATTAGTATTTGGTCCCATTGCCCTTACACTGTGTGACTTGGGTCACACGTCTTTGATCTCCTTCCACAAGCTTCTCACAATAGTTGGTAGGAATTTGGGCCCATTCCTCCTGACAGAACTGGTGTCACTGAGCCATGTTCGGAGGCCGCCTTGCTCGCACCTGCCTTTTCAGCTTTGCCTATATATTTTCAATGGTATTGAGATCAGGGCTTTGTGATGGCCACTCCAAAACATTGACTTTGTTATCCTTAAGCCACTTTGTAACCAGTTTGGCAGTAGCTTCGGGTCATTGTCCATTTGGAAGACCCATTTGTTCCCAAGCTTTAACTTCCTGGCTCATGTCTTGAGATGTTGCTTCAGTATTGCCACATAATGTTCTTTCCTCATGATGCCATCTATTTTGTGAAGTGCACCAGTCCCTGCTGCAGTAAAACAACCCCACAACATGACGCTGCCACCCCTTCCTTTTTCCTCCAAACGTAACTATGGTCAACTATTGTGGCCAAACAGTTCAAGGTTAGTTTGGTCAGAGCACAGGACATGTCTCCAAAAAGGAAGGTCTTTGTTCCTGTTGCATTTACAAACATGAATCTGGATTTTTTTCTGTGTCTTTTGGAGTAATGGCGTCTTCCTGGCAGAGCGGCCTCTCAGCCCATGTCCATACAGTCCTCGTGTCACTGTGGATAATGACACACTCTTGCCAGCTTCAGCATCTTCACAAGCTCTTTTGCTTTTGTTCTTGGGTTGATTTTCACATTTCGTACCAAAGCACGTTCATCTCTGGCACACAGAACTCGTCTCCTTCCTGAGCGGTATGATGGCTGGACATTCCCATCTTGTTTGTACTTGCATAAAATTGTTTGTACAGATGAATGAGGCACCTTCAGGAACCTGGAAATCGTACCAAAGGATGAACCAGACTTGTGCAAGTCCACAATTCTCTTCCTGATATCTTGGCTGATTTCTTTAGACTTTCCCATGATGTTACACAAAAAAGCAGTGTGTTTCAGGTGTGCCTTAAACCACATCTACAAATGTGTCGCTAATTAACTCACATGTTGCCAATAAACCTATCGGAAGCTTCCAAAGACATGACTTCATCATATGGGCTGTCCCAAATTGTTTAAAGGCATAGTAATCTTAGTGCATGTAAACTTTTGACTTTGCAGAAAGTAATAAAAATTCCTTAAAAAAAAATCTCTTTCTCTCTCATTATTCTGGCCTTTGACAAATATAAATAATTTTGGTAATCCTAATTGACCTAAAATGGGAAAGGATTATTTTGATTTCATGTCAGATAGTGAGAAAAACATCCATATGTATCTTTATATATAGTGTATGGAAACTTCTGGTTTCAACTGTAGGCTCCCAGGTGCCATCTCACTACACCAACAACTAAGAAGAACTGAGCCCACTATCTTGTTAGGATGAGGTTACTGATTCTCATCCCCTTTGCTGTCCAGCACTGCATATCGTCCAGTTCTCTTGGTGGCAACCCCTTATATGAACTTGTAGCCCACCACACCCATCCTGGGTAAAAAAGTAGCCTTTTATTCCACATACATAGAATACATAGAAAATACACTTTCTACACATTTCGAGAGTTACCTCCCATCACCAGGAATCCTATTACACATACTCACAAGCTCCTTATAAGTTAGCCTTTCCATTCCCATTCCAAAGGGAAGTGACACAACTCATGGGAAGGATGACTCCGCCTCCTGGCTTCAGCCTATGGGCAGAAGCGGTTGTACCCCTATACTTCCCAGACCATCTACTCCCACTATACCGGAAGGGACACCGTTATTTGCCACATTTAAACACTCCCTTCTCCCCCCCATCATTTTATCCACCTCCTGTAACATGGGATATGAAGGAGATATCAAATCCTTAAGGGATTGGGGACGTCTATCGATCTGAAGGGACTTCTTCTGCAATACCCCTCCAAAAATCCTCAATATTTCTTGTAATACATCCATAATGTACTTGGCATTGCATTTATACTTAGTAACAAGAGAAAAATTGAAGTAACTCTCAATTCTTTCCCTTTTATCTTGCCTTAAATGCCTACAATCCTCCATCTTAACCATCAGAGGAAATCAGCAATAAATAAATAAACGTAATATTAAAGTCACCCCCAAAGGTGTATGAAATAAATAAATAGACAAAAACTAAAAAAAGCAAAAGTGATAAAAAAACAAAACAAAACAAAAAAAAAAAAACACCAATGCCCCAATCACAGGTTCTAACCCCACCCACCTACATAAAAATTATCATAATGGAGAGGGAAAAATATAAACAAAAAAAAAAATTCTGTAGCAAAAAACAGAAGTTTCCCCTCTTTTTATTTACATTTTCCCAGATCTTTTTTTTTTTTTTTTAAAAAGACTAAAAAAAATCTAATCACCCCCTTTCCCTAGATTTGAAATAAAAAGAAACAAAAAACATGTTCTACATACTAATAAAAATATTATTCCTTAATGGAAATGTGGTTGTGGTTAAAAAAAAAAAAAAAAAAAAAATAGAAATTTTAATAAAAAGTGATCGAAACATGAGACATAATGGCATAAATAAAAATTACATCTGGCCCTGCAAACAACAGACGCCTTATGTAGCCCCATGAACGGAAATATAAAAAAGTTACGAGTCAGAATATGACAACTGCAAGAAATGTTTTATTGTTCTCAAAATTTAGAATCTTTTTTTAAAGGTGTTAAAATGTAAAAAAAAAAAAAAAAAATCTATAAATTTGGTTTCCCCGGAATCGTACTGACCCATAGAATACAGAGGACGGGTCATTTTTGCTGTGCAATGAACGCCGTAAAAACAAAGCCAGTAAGAAAGTCGCACAAACACAATTTTTCTCTAATTCCACCCCGTACTGAAAATTTTCCAGCTTCCCAGTACATTGTATAGAATATTAATTAAAAATTAACTGGTCATACGGCCCTGTGGACGGAAAAATAAAAAAATGTACGGCTTTTCTACGTACTGGAGTGTCCTTGTATGTAAGTAGAACTTCTATGACATGGGGGGGATAGAATCAGGAGACAAGTGTAAGATCAGGCCCGGATATAGGAATCATATCATAGTAATCCGGACCTGATGAGGATAACCCCATTAGAATAGATGGTGCTAGAATCTCGAGATTAGGTAGTTTATAGTGTTATGGTGAGGCTGGGAGGCGGAGCTGTCTTTCCTAATAATGATGTCACTTCCTGCCTTCAGATATAGTGGGTGTAGATGGGGGCTGGGGAGTATAAGGATATAACCGCTTCTGTCCTTAGTCATTCTATGAGTTGTGTCACTTCAGTCTGTAATGGAGAGGCTGCCCTATAAAAAGCTTGTGAGTATGTATTATAGGATTCCTGATGAAGGGCGATAACGCAAAATGCATAGAAGGCGGGGTTCTTTTTAAGATTTTAATATGTATTTTTTGTGTCTGGAATAAAAACCAACTTTTTATCCTGGACGATGTGGTTGGCTACAAGTTCATCGAAAGGGATGCCACCGAGAGATCTTCCAGAAGTGAAGTGCCGGACAGGTAGGGAGATGAGGAGCAGTAACCCCCGGCAGTATCCTTCTCAGCTTATTGTGACTGGGGACGATATTCAGTTCTAGATAATCCTCAGCCCTTTCTGACACTCGGACCCCAAGGTATTGTCCCCGGGGAAGAACCTCAACAAATTATTCCTATTAATCTTTAGGATATCCAAGGAGAATAAGAGAGACTTCCCCCAATGTATTCACTATGACTAATGACAGGATGGAGAGGGAGACGCTCCTGCCCCAGTCTGAACAGTACCAGAAACTCCTCACATCTATCTCCAGTAGTCCAGTATTCACACAACGCTCCGGTATAACTTCTGCTTTATGGCTTATAGTTCTGTTCTTAGTTTAATAGCTGGAATTACTTTCTGCCCGGAGAGTTACTGGAAGGAGCTCTAAGGGGGAACCAACCTTAAGAAACCTGTGAATTCTCCTTCTCCATTCATTACTCCGTACCTGTGGTAACACCTCCTGGAATTTCCTCCTCCACTTCCCTCTTACACAGGTGATGGCCCCTCATCCTCTCTTCTTCAGCCTCCGCTTTAATATTAGTCACATCTTCTCCCTGATTTGTCATAGGTCACAATTCAGTACAATCCAGCAGAAATACAGGTGGGAAATCTAACAGAGCAACATAAGAAAGCAGCAAAATCTCTGAGGCCATGTATGAGTGCAGGAGCGGCGAGCTCCACCCCCTATATAGATGTGCCCCAGGACTCAGCAGCGCCATCTACCTGCTGACTGTCTGGTACATGTATGAGTGCAGGAGCGGCGAGCTCCACCCCCTATATAGATGTGCCCCAGGACTCAGCAGCGCCATCTACCTGCTGACTGTCTGGTACATGTATGAGTGCAGGAGCGGCGAGCTCCACCCCCTATATAGATGTGCCCCAGGACTCAGCAGCGCCATCTACCTGCTGACTGTCTGGTACATGACTCCATGTATGAGTGCAGGAGCGGTGAGCTCCACCCCCTATATAGATGTGCCCCAGGGCTCAGCAGCGCCATCTACCTGCTGACTGTCTGGTACATGAGGCCATGTATGAGTGCAGGAGCGGCGAGCTCCACCCCCTATATAGATGTGCCCCAGGGCTCAGCAGCGCCATCTACCTGCTGACTGTCTGGTACATGTATGAGTGCAGGAGCGGCGAGCTCCACCCCCTATATAGATGTGCCCCAGGACTCAGCAGCGCCATCTACCTGCTGACTGTCTGGTACATGTATGAGTGCAGGAGCGGCGAGCTCCACCCCCTATATAGATGTGCCCCAGGACTCAGCAGCGCCATCTACCTGCTGACTGTCTGGTACATGTATGAGTGCAGGAGCGGCGAGCTCCACCCCCTATATAGATGTGCCCCAGGACTCAGCAGCGCCATCTACCTGCTGACTGTCTGGTACATGTATGAGTGCAGGAGCGGCGAGCTCCACCCCCTATATAGATGTGCCCCAGGACTCAGCAGCGCCATCTACCTGCTGACTGTCTGGTACATGTATGAGTGCAGGAGCGGCGAGCTCCACCCCCTATATAGATGTGCCCCAGGACTCAGCAGCGCCATCTACCTGCTGACTGTGTGGTACATGTATGAGTGCAGGAGCAGCGAGCTCCACCCCCTATATAGATGTGCCCCAGGACTCAGCAGCGCCATCTACCTGCTGACTGTCTGGTACATGTATGAGTGCAGGAGTGGCGAGCTCCACCCCCTATATAGATGTGCCCCAGGACTCAGCAGCGCCATCTACCTGCTGACTGTCTGGTACATGTATGAGTGCAGGAGCGGCGAGCTCCACCCCCTATATAGATGTGCCCCAGGGCTCAGCAGCGCCATCTACCTGCTGACTGTCTGGTACATGAGGCCATGTATGAGTGCAGGAGCGGCGAGCTCCACCCCCTATATAGATGTGCCCCAGGACTCAGCAGCGCCATCTACCTGATGACTGTCTGGTACATGTATGAGTGCAGGAGCGGCGAGCTCCACCCCCTATATAGATGTGCCCCAGGACTCAGCAGCGCCATCTACCTGCTGACTGTCTGGTACATGTATGAGTGCAGGAGCGGCGAGCTCCACCCCCTATATAGATGTGCCCCAGGGCTCAGCAGCGCCATCTACCTGCTGACTGTCTGGTACATGTATGAGTGCAGGAGCGGCGAGCTCCACCCCCTATATAGATGTGCCCCAGGACTCAGCAGCGCCATCTACCTGCTGACTGTCTGGTACATGAGGCCATGTATGAGTGCAGGAGCGGCGAGCTCCACCCCCCTATATAGATGTGCCCCAGGACTCAGCAGCGCCATCTACCTGCTGACTGTCTGGTACATGTATGAGTGCAGGAGCGGCGAGCTCCACCCCCTATATAGATGTGCCCCAGGGCTCAGCAGCGCCATCTACCTGCTGACTGTCTGGGACATGTATGAGTGCAGGAGCGGCGAGCTCCACCCCCTATATAGATGTGCCCCAGGGCTCAGCAGCGCCATCTACCTGCTGACTGTCTGGTACATGAGGCCATGTATGAGTGCAGGAGCGGCGAGCTCCACCCCCTATATAGATGTGCCCCAGGACTCAGCAGCGCCATCTACCTGCTGACTGTCTGGTACATGTATGAGTGCAGGAGCGGCGAGCTCCACCCCCTATATAGATGTGCCCCAGGACTCAGCAGCGCCATCTACCTGCTGACTGTCTGGTACATGTATGAGTGCAGGAGCGGCGAGCTCCACCCCCTATATAGATGTGCCCCAGGACTCAGCAGCGCCATCTACCTGCTGACTGTCTGGTACATGTATGAGTGCAGGTGTAAGAGACAGCCAATGTTGTCTTAAGCTTCATTTGTCTGTATAAACTGTTAATGTTGAATGTATTTCTGTGATTCTGTTCCTTTAAGACAGCAGCCATTGTAATTGTGACATGATGCTGGAGTGAGACCCCCCCCCTTTTATGTCAGCTTGCCTGTTCTGCAGACAGAGTGTGAGCAGAGAAGCAGGAAGTGACGAGACAGAGAGCAGCAGCCATCTTGGCAAGTGTTGTATTGAACTGGTGTGGAGATTTTTCTGTACAGCTAAGCTGTATCTTGGTCCAGAGACAAACAGAGTGTAAAGAGACAACAGGACTAGTGAGTCCACGTGAAAGGAACTGTGCTCAGTGGCTGATCAGTGAGACTGACATTGTGACTGTGTATATGGATACCACAGATAGAGACTCGCAGTGCTGTTGATGTACTGGACAGCACCTGCTAAATCCCGGTTTACATCCCAGCTCAGTGTATGGATTCGGCAGGACTGTCAGTGTGCTGAGTGGAATCTGCTGTTGGATTACATTGCATTCAGTTGGTTTCCCTGTCTGTTAAAGAGGACTTCATTTCTCCCAAGATCCTGATAACCGTGAGGAGAGGACGCTTCACTATAAAAGAAAGGACCGACTTTGGGCCCCACCGCGCGCTTCTACGGACTGTAAGCGGTCCACCTGGACCACTGGGGAAAAGGGGGTGCACCCAAATGTGAAGTCAGGGTCAGTTAGGGATAGTTTTGAGTATATTGTTCATTCAGTGTCCATACTGCAGAAGTGGACAGAGTAAAAGTAGAAACCATTGCAGAATTTGCCTTGAAATTGTTCATGCTATATTGTATATTTTGCTTGTCTTTAGCCCTGTCATTTTACCTTTAACTAGCCTTTATTAACTTATAGTAAATATATATTTTTTTCTTGAACTACCGCGTGTGCGTTCATTTCTGGTTGCGGAGTCCAAACCACCTGCCTTGCTCTCGGTTCACAAATTGGCGTAGTCGGCAGGATCCGCTTACCAGAATGGACGGTGACGCACCCGTTCGGGAGAATGGTGCTGGAGGAAGAATGCCAGCAGGGGCTATAATGAGTCAGTTAGCTAAATTTGATGGCAATAATATGTCAGTGAGTATGTGGGTGGAACAGATACGAATGATACAGCGAATGTACCAGACCGCACCAGAAGTACTAGTAGAGCTAGCAATATTGACATTACAAGGGGATGCTAAGACCACGGTGATACTGAGGCCATTTGAACAAAGGCAGACATTTGAGCAAGTAGTCCAGATTCTAGAAACCATCTATGGAGAAACTGCATTGCTGGGGTCTCTGCAGGCTCGGTTCTTCCAGAGGGTACAACAGGAGAATGAAAGCCTTCCCCAATATGCAAATGCCCTACAAGAACTGCTCCGAGATATTCAAAGGAAGGAAAGAGGGGGCTCGCCAGCCTTCTGTAACCCTGATCGGACTCTCCGTGACCAGTTTGTCCTGGGGATACGTGACGGCAGTTTAACTGTGACTATGCAGGATTTTATACGACGAGAGACTGATGCTAAATTCCATGATGTACAGGTAGAGGCCATCTCCCGTGCCAATAGTATGGTCCCGAGGCCGCAGACCGCAGTTGGAGTTACTTTGTCACAGGGGGCTAGTTCTGGCTCAGAGACAGTAGAAAAAGGGACGGTTAAAGAAATTCTCACAGTAATGCAGAAACTGCAAGAACAAATGGAACACTTGCACACTCGTTGTGATGAGCAGTCTATGAAAATTGCAGACTTCCAGAAGACTGGAGATGAAAGGGTGAGCCATCCACACCCAGCAAGTCAGAATCACCCACCACCCCGCTGGAGGGGTGAGGATAGGACCTACCGAAGGGGTCCAAATCATTTAGTGCAGTGCTCAGGAGAAATCGAAGGGGCTTACCGAAGGGGCCCAAACAGATGGCCAGAACGACGGGGAATACGCTGCTGGGAGTGTGGACGGATGGGCCACGTTGCTGCTAGATGTCCAGAGCAGCGACAAACTTATGAGAGACCGCCGTTAAACTGAAGTCCCCTGCTGCTGAAGGGCGTGTAGTAGGGGAGACTGACAAGGAGACTATGTGGGGAGAATGCCCTGATGATGACCTGATCGCTGCAAGTCCTGTCATACAGGTGGAAATGGAGGGTATTCCGGTTACCGGGATGATTGACACGGGTTCCCAAGTAACGACCTTGAGTAGAGACTGTTATGAACGGTACTTCCGGCAACATGTGAAATATGATCCCCATACATTCGTACGAGTGGTCGCAGCTAACCAGTTACCAGTTCCGGTCGTGGGAGTGGCCTGGATGAATGTCCGGGTATGTGGCCAAGATCTAGGTAGGAAAGGCATTGTGGTGGTACAGGAGTCACATGAAGTAAAGGTCCCTGTCATTTTGGGGATGAATGTGTTAAAAGAATTAGATCAGATCCTCTTTGAAAAGAAAGGTCACGGTTATTGGAAAGAAACCACCACCCATCGGCCTACTCAAACAGCTTTCCAGCGGCTGATCCGGACATGTGGCTTACAGAAAAGTTCAGATGCACAGCGTCCTCTGGCTCGAATTTCAGTTCCTTTGCATACAAAAGTTACACTGCCACCCAGTCGGGAGACAATAGTGTCCATGCCCGTAGGCACCTGTCGGAAACTAGAGGGCATAGCTGTGTTGGTAGAACCACTGCAGGCAGCCGAAGGAGGTGTTGATCCGCTAGTGGCCCGTTCCTTGGCAATAGTTCGCAATGGAAGAGTACCACTTAGATGTGTAAACACTCAGGACCAGAGTGTGGACCTGACCCCAGGGAGGCTGCTGGCTAACATCTATGTGACTCCGGAGGAAGTAAGGAAAGTAACTCCAATGCAGCTGAAGCCGACTGAAAGGGATGAGTGGACCGTAACTGTGTCCATGGGAGAAGATGAGGAACCCACCTCTGAATGGAATGGCTGTGCAATTCGAGAACAGATGAAGATGGATGTAAGTTCATGTTCTCTGGAATGGGTGCAGAAGGTAGATGAGCTGTTGTGGGAGAACCAAGCCACCTTTGCACGGTATGCTGAAGATTTTGGATGTACCACAGGGATCTACCATGAGATTCCCACAGGAGACACCCCTCCAATTAGAGAGCGCTACCGACAAATTCCTCCACAGTTATATCAGGAAGTGAAAGAACTGTTAGCTAAGATGCTACAGGGTGGGATCATCCAAGAAAGCCAGAGTCCCTGGGCGGCTCCTGTGGTGTTAGTAAGAAAAAAAGATGGGTCCATCCGATTTTGCGTAGACTATCGGAAGTTAAACGCTTGCACCGTACGAGATTCCTACCCCTTGCCACGGATTGAGGAGTCCCTCTCAGCGCTAGGGAGAGCCCGGTACTTCTCCTCACTAGATCTGGCTAGTGGGTATTGGCAGGTGCCGATGGCCACAAAAGACAAGGAGAAGACGGCATTCATCTTGCCCATGGGACTATACGAATTTAACCGGATGCCCTTCGGGTTGACAAATGCACCCGGAACGTTTCAGCGGTTGATGGAGAAATGTCTCGGTGACTTCAACTTTGAGTTCACTCTCATCTACTTGGATGACATTATAGTGTATTCTGCGACCTTTGAAGACCATCTCCACCAGTTGGGGCAAGTATTTCGAAGATTGCGGGAACATGGGCTCAAATTGAAACCCAGTAAATGTCGGTTGTTCCAATCTGAAATTGATTACTTGGGTCACCGCGTATCAGGAGAAGGGGTGAGACCATCAAGAGACAAGATAGCGGCTGTTCAAGATTGGCCGATACCGACTACCCTGCGAGAAGTGAGGGCGTTCCTTGGAGTAGCCGGTTACTATCGACGGTTTATTAAGGATTTCGCCAAGGTAGCAGCACCACTTAATGCTCTCCTACGAGGCACATCCGGTGGTCCAAAGAACCGGTCCGTGAAGTGGGGACCTGAACAGGAACAAGCCTTCCAGGCATTGAAGGATGCACTGACAACAGCCCCAATCTTGGCATATGCTGATTACCACTTGCCGTTCCAGCTATATACAGATGCAAGCCTGTATGGTCTTGGAGCAGTGCTTTCCCAGCTTCAGGATGGCCAGGAGAGGGTCATAGCGTACGGCAGCCGGTCTTTGAGAGATTCTGAAAGAAACCCCGAGAATTATAGTTCATTTAAATTGGAGCTGTTGGCACTGGTATGGGCCATGACCGAGAAATTCTCTGAATATTTGACCGGTGCTGAAGTTTTAGTACTGACTGACAACAACCCACTAGCTCACCTGGAAAATGCCAAGCTCGGGGCGTTAGAGCAGAGGTGGATAGCCCGAATGTCTACATTCAATTACCGCATTAAGTATCGGTCCAAGACAGAGAACCAGAATGCTGACGGACTTTCTAGGGTAACTGCCCAGACCCCCACAGAAGACGTGGATCATGAGTTGGAGCATGTGGAGGTGCCCGATTTCAGCAGATTTTCACAGGCCTTGACCGCCACTAATCAGTTTGAGATGGAGGGGACTGAAATGGCTCCTTTCTTTGGTCCCTCACGACAGGAATGGGCACAGATACAACAGACCCATGAGGGGCTGGCGCAGATGATCAAGTGTGTTGAGAAAGGCCAGAAGCCCTGTAGAGAGGAAAGAGAACGACTGACACGTGAGATATTATCTGTTTTGAGTCAGTGGGAAAAGTTGGAGATGAAAAATGGAGTGCTATGCCGAAAGGTCTATTTACCTTCTGAGATCGACATTCGATACCAAATTGTGGTGCCTAGTGAACTGGCTCGCTCCTTGGCAGTTGAGGCTCATAATAAGAATGGACATTTTGGTCATGAGAAGACCTTTCGTTGGTTACAGCGACTGATTTACTGCCCTGGTCTTCGTCAAATGGTCGAAGAAGTATGCCGCAGCTGTCGAACTTGTGAGATCCATAAGGCAATAGAACAGAGAGCTCCCCCTGCAAACCATCGTGACCCAGGAACCTTTAGAAATCGTCATGATAGACTATCTAATGGTGGGCCCATCCAATAGCGGACACCAGTATTGCCTCGTAATGGTGGATCACTTCACCAAATTTGCGGTGGTAACCGCCACCAAGGACCAGACAGCTGAGTCAGCAGCTCGTGCTCTGTGCCAAGATTTCATTCGAGTATATGGGTGCCCCCAACGCATCCACTCCGACCAGGGCGCCTGCTTTGAGGGACACGTAATGAAAGAAGTTCAACGTATCTACGGGATAAAGAAGTCGCACACGACTCCATACCACCCTCAGGGAAATGGGGCCTGTGAAAGATTCAACAGAACTCTGCTACAGATGCTGCGGACTCTGGAGGAAGACAAGAAGTTACAGTGGCCTCAGTTCTTGTCTGAAATGGTGTGGGCCTATAACAATCAGGTCCATTCTACAACGGGGTACTCTCCTTATACACTTCTCTTTGGGCGGTCTGGGCGAAGTATAGGAGAATTACAGTTGAATGATGTGGATGGGTTCCCTCCGAGGGATCCAACCTCTTGGGTGCGGGCGCATCGGCAGAGGCTTGAGACGATCCATCGATTGGTGCGGCAGCGCCTGCAAGAACATCCCCATCCTGATAAGACCCCAGTGCAAGAAGCACCATTGCAACCAGGCGACCTGGTGCTAGTTCGTGTCAAGAAACCCCAAGGGAAATTGGAAAGCAGATGGGAGGCTTTGCCGTATCGTGTTGTTGGCCGCAAGTATGCGAATGGGCCAGTGTACCAGGTCCAGAAAGAAGGAACTGATTGTGTTCGAGTACTTCACCGAAATATGTTGCGCCTGTGTCATTCTGAAGGGACAAATCACGATGGGCCTGCCAATGTGAATGAGCTCCCACAGTCAGAGAATGGAGGTGCGGAATGGGCCTCCGACGAGGAGGATGATTGTTGGCCGATCCCTGCTCCTGGGGATGTTCCACCTGTGACTACTGTATCTCCGGCCTGTGCCCCCTCTGGTGCGGAATCCGCTGGTCCTTCTCAGCCCATAGCTGCAGCACCCCATAATATACCACCGGTCCTCAGACGGACCACTAGGCCAAATGCTGGTATTCCCCCTGTTCGGTATGCGCAGGATGAGTTTGTTTGGCCTGCCATACATCGGTATACTACCACTCTGTGCATAAAAGTACAACCCTCTGGATATACAGTCATAGGCAGGGACTGACAATCTTAAAGTGGGGGGGAATATGTAAGAGACAGCCAATGTTGTCTTAAGCTTCATTTGTCTGTATAAACTGTTAATGTTGAATGTATTTCTGTGATTCTGTTCCTTTAAGACAGCAGCCATTGTAATTGTGACATGATGCTGGAGTGAGACCCCCCCCTTTTATGTCAGCCTGCCTGTTCTGCAGACAGAGTGTGAGCAGAGAAGCAGGAAGTGACGAGACAGAGAGCAGCAGCCATCTTGGCAAGTGTTGTATTGAACTGGTGTGGAGATTTTTCTGTACAGCTAAGCTGTATCTTGGTCCAGAGACAAACAGAGTGTAAAGAGACAACAGGACTAGTGAGTCCACGTGAAAGGAACTGTGCTCAGTGGCTGATCAGTGAGACTGACATTGTGACTGTGTATATGGATACCACAGATAGAGACTCGCAGTGCTGTTGATGTACTGGACAGCACCTGCTAAACCCCGGCTTACATCCCAGCTCAGTGTATGGATTCTGCAGGACTGTCAGTGTGCTGAGTGGAATCTGCTGTTGGATTACATTGCATTCAGTTGGTTTCCCTGTCTGTTAAAGAGGACTTCATTTCTCCCAAGATCCTGATAACCGTGAGGAGAGGACGCTTCACTATAAAAGAAAGGACCGACTTTGGGCCCCACCGCGCGCTTCTACGGACTGTAAGCGGTCCACCTGGACCACTGGGGAAAAGGGGGTGCACCCAAATGTGAAGTCAGGGTCAGTTAGGGATAGTTTTGAGTATATTGTTCATTCAGTGTCCATACTGCAGAAGTGGACAGAGTAAAAGTAGAAACCATTGCAGAATTTGCCTTGAAATTGTTCATGCTATATTGTATATTTTGCTTGTCTTTAGCCCTGTCATTTTACCTTTAACTAACCTTTATTAGCTTATAGTAAATATATATTTTTTTTCTTGAACTACCGCGTGTGCGTTCATTTCTGGTTGCGGAGTCCAAACCACCTGCCTTGCTCTCGGTTCACACAGGAGCGGCGAGCTCCACCCCCTATATAGATGTGCCCCAGGACTCAGCAGCGCCATCTACCTGCTGACTGTCTGGTACATGTATGAGTGCAGGAGCGGCGAGCTCCACCCCCTATATAGATGTGCCCCAGGACTCAGCAGCGCCATCTACCTGCTGACTGTCTGGTACATGTATGAGTGCAGGAGCGGCGAGCTCCACCCCCTATATAGATGTGCCCCAGGGCTCAGCAGCGCCATCTACCTGCTGACTGTCTGGGACATGTATGAGTGCAGGAGCGGCGAGCTCCACCCCCTATATAGATGTGCCCCAGGGCTCAGCAGCGCCATCTACCTGCTGACTGTCTGGTACATGAGGCCATGTATGAGTGCAGGAGCGGCGAGCTCCACCCCCTATATAGATGTGCCCCAGGGCTCAGCAGCGCCATCTACCTGCTGACTGTCTGGTACATGAGGCCATGTATGAGTGCAGGAGCGGCGAGCTCCACCCCTTATATAGATGTGCCCCAGGGCTCAGCAGCGCCATCTACCTGCTGACTGTCTGGTACATGAGGCTATGTATGAGTGCAGGAGCGGCGAGCTCCACCCCCTATATAGATGTGCCCCAGGACTCAGCAGCGCCATCTACCTGCTGACTGTCTGGTACATGAGGCCATGTATGAGTGCAGGAGCGGCGAGCTCCACCCCCTATATAGATGTGCCCCAGGGCTCAGCAGCGCCATCTACCTGCTGTCTGGTACATGAGGCCATGTATGAGTGCAGGAGCGGCGAGCTCCACCCCCTATATAGATGTGCCCCAGGGCTCAGCAGCGCCATCTACCTGCTGACTGTCTGGTACATGTATGAGTGCAGGAGCGGCGAGCTCCACCCCCCTATATAGATGTGCCCCAGGACTCAGCAGCGCCATCTACCTGCTGACTGTCTGGTACATGTATGAGTGCAGGAGCGGCGAGCTCCACCCCCTATATAGATGTGCCCCAGGGCTCAGCAGCGCCATCTACCTGCTGACTGTCTGGTACATGAGGCCATGTATGAGTGCAGGAGCGGCGAGCTCCACCCCCTATATAGATGTGCCCCAGGACTCAGCAGCGCCATCTACCTGCTGACTGTCTGGTACATGTATGAGTGCAGGAGCGGCGAGCTCCACCCCCTATATAGATGTGCCCCAGGACTCAGCAGCGCCATCTACCTGCTGACTGTCTGGTACATGTATGAGTGCAGGAGCGGCGAGCTCCACCCCCTATATAGATGTGCCCCAGGACTCAGCAGCGCCATCTACCTGCTGACTGTCTGGTACATGTATGAGTGCAGGAGCGGCGAGCTCCACCCCCTATATAGATGTGCCCCAGGACTCAGCAGCGCCATCTACCTGCTGACTGTCTGGTACATATATGAGTGCAGGAGCGGCGAGCTCCACCCCTATATAGATGTGCCCCAGGACTCAGCAGCGCCATCTACCTGCTGACTGTCTGGTACATGAGGCCATGTATGAGTGCAGGAGCGGCGAGCTCCACCCCCTATATAGATGTGCCCCAGGACTCAGCAGCGCCATCTACCTGCTGACTGTCTGGTACATGTATGAGTGCAGGAGCGGCGAGCTCCACCCCCTATATAGATGTGCCCCAGGACTCAGCAGCGCCATCTACCTGATGACTGTCTGGTACATGTATGAGTGCAGGAGCGGCGAGCTCCACCCCCTATATAGATGTGCCCCAGGACTCAGCAGCGCCATCTACCTGCTGACTGTCTGGTACATGTATGAGTGCAGGAGCGGCGAGCTCCACCCCCTATATAGATGTGCCCCAGGGCTCAGCAGCGCCATCTACCTGCTGACTGTCTGGGACATGTATGAGTGCAGGAGCGGCGAGCTCCACCCCCTATATAGATGTGCCCCAGGGCTCAGCAGCGCCATCTACCTGCTGACTGTCTGGTACATGAGGCCATGTATGAGTGCAGGAGCGGCGAGCTCCACCCCCTATATAGATGTGCCCCAGGACTCAGCAGCGCCATCTACCTGCTGACTGTCTGGTACATGAGGCCATGTATGAGTGCAGGAGCGGCGAGCTCCACCCCCTATATAGATGTGCCCCAGGGCTCAGCAGCGCCATCTACCTGCTGACTGTCTGGTACATGTATGAGTGCAGGAGCGGCGAGCTCCACCCCCCTATATAGATGTGCCCCAGGGCTCAGCAGCGCCATCTACCTGCTGACTGTCTGGTACATGAGGCCATGTATGAGTGCAGGAGCGGCGAGCTCCACCCCCTATATAGATGTGCCCCAGGACTCAGCAGCGCCATCTACCTGCTGACTGTCTGGTACATGTATGAGTGCAGGAGCGGCGAGCTCCACCCCCTATATAGATGTGCCCCAGGACTCAGCAGCGCCATCTACCTGCTGACTGTCTGGTACATGTATGAGTGCAGGAGCGGCGAGCTCCACCCCCTATATAGATGTGCCCCAGGACTCAGCAGCGCCATCTACCTGCTGACTGTCTGGTACATGTATGAGTGCAGGAGCGGCGAGCTCCACCCCCTATATAGATGTGCCCCAGGGCTCAGCAGCGCCATCTACCTGCTGACTGTCTGGTACATGTATGAGTGCAGGAGCGGCGAGCTCCACCCCCTATATAGATGTGCCCCAGGACTCAGCAGCGCCATCTACCTGCTGACTGTCTGGTACATGAGTCCATGTGTGAGTGCAGGAGCGGCGAGCTCCACCCCCTATATAGATGTGCCCCAGGACTCAGCAGCGCCATCTACCTGCTGACTGTCTGGTACATGTATGAGTGCAGGAGCGGCGAGCTCCACCCCCTATATAGATGTGCCCCAGGACTCAGCAGCGCCATCTACCTGCTGACTGTCTGGTACATGTATGAGTGCAGGAGCGGCGAGCTCCACCCCCTATATAGATGTGCCCCAGGACTCAGCAGCGCCATCTACCTGCTGACTGTCTGGTACATGTATGAGTGCAGGAGCGGCGAGCTCCACCCCCTATATAGATGTGCCCCAGGGCTCAGCAGCGCCATCTACCTGCTGACTGTCTGGTACATGAGGCCATGTATGAGTGCAGGAGCGGCGAGCTCCACCCCCTATATAGATGTGCCCCAGGACTCAGCAGCGCCATCTACCTGCTGACTGTCTGGTACATGTATGAGTGCAGGAGCGGCGAGCTCCACCCCCTATATAGATGTGCCCCAGGACTCAGCAGCGCCATCTACCTGCTGACTGTCTGGTACATGTATGAGTGCAGGAGCGGCGAGCTCCACCCCCTATATAGATGTGCCCCAGGACTCAGCAGCGCCATCTACCTGATGACTGTCTGGGACATTCTCCTCTGGGCAGTCTTGGGAATACAGAGGACTCAGGGGACATCTCTCGGGGGGATTTATGACAATGGATCCATCTGTAGGAAACACACAGTTGGTATGAGATGGTGGGAGTAGTAGTATCTAGGTGACCCAAAACTCTCCCCTCCTCACACTGCTGATCAGCCCATAAGTCCGTCTCTTCTTCCGATTCATCTACAATGTGAACCTTAATATCCATCAGAAATTGATCCTAAACAGACAAGATAAAAATGTAAATTGAACTTTGATTCGGTCACTTTATGGTCAGATGTTGGTGAGACTTTAGCGCCATCTACCTGCTGACTGTCTGGGACATTCTCCTCCGGGCAGTCCTGGGAATACAGAGGACTCAGGGGACATCTCTCGGGGGGATTTCTCCTACTGAATCCATCTGTGGAGACACAAACACACAGTGACGGAATACATGAGCTGCTGTAGATCTGTCTATACATCAGACACTTGAGTTTGAGTTTGAGTTGGAAGGGACCTCAAGGGCCATCAAGTCCAACCCCCTGCAAAAGCAGGATTTCCTAAATCATCCCAGCTATAGATCTATCCAGTTTCCACTTGAATATTTCAATTGATGAAGAACTCACCACCTCCCGTGGCAGCCTATTCCACTCCCTCACTACCCTCACTGTTAAAAAGTTTTTCCTAATGTCTAATCTGAATCTCCTTCCCCTTAGTTTCATCCCATTACTTCTCGTGCTTCCTTCTGCTAATGAGAATAGGGTAGATCCCTCTGCACTGTGACAACCTTTCAGATATTTAAATACCGCTATTAAGTCTCCCCTTAGCCTTCTCTTCTGCAAACTAAGCAGTCCCAATTCTTTTAGCCTCTCCTCGTAGGACATGGTTTGTAGACCTTCCACCATTTTGGTTGCTCTTCTCTGGACCTGCTCCAATGAATCGATGTCTTTCTAAAACTGGGGAGCCCAGAACTGTACACAGTATTCCAGGTGGGGTCTGACCAGGGCAGAGTACAGCGGAATAATTACCTCTCTTGATCTAGCTACAATGCTCGTCTTGATACATCCTAGAATTTTATTAGCCTTTTTAGCCACCGCACCGCACTGTTGCCTCATGTTGAATTTGGGATCTATTATTATGCCCAAATCCTTTTCCCCTGTACTCTCACTTAGTACTATTCCTCCCATACTATATATGCCTCTTGCATTTCTGTTACCCAGATGTAGGACCTTGCATTTGTCCCTGTTAATATACCATTTTGTTCACCTCAGCCCATTGTTCCAGTGTGTCTAAGTCCTTTTGAATATACTTCTAGGGTTAGTTATGGGGTGACCCTAAATAACATTATATATATATAATGTCTTCCCTCGTAGTCTTCAGCTGTTTGGCCTGTGCAAGAGGGTTCTCTCTCTCCTTCATATGGAGTTTGCCATGCTGTTACCGTGACAGTCTCCATTCACAGTCTCTTCCAGGGTCTGAGCTGCCCATGCACACCCTCGACCAGCATGGTGACCTGGGTTCCAGTATCAGACAGGGCAGCTCAATTCCACCAATGTTGGCCCTCACCACAAGGCTCTCTCTCCTGCCATGTCTACTGCTTCTACATTAGGCCATCGGTATCAGTCCCTGTGGTTTGCTCCTCAACCACCGGCTGCTCTAGTACAAACTTCCCGGTGAGGTGTGGACCCCAGAAGTGAGTAACTTCTCACCAAGGGCCCCTTCTGGTGGCACAACCAACACAACTGGTTCATAAAATGAGAAGATCCTGTCTTCTGTGTATGGCCCCGCTCATGCATGGCACCTGCGCCACCCATTTCTCTTCCTTCGAGAAGAGAGTCACCTTCTGCATCTTCTATATGGAGGTGCCCTCTCGTTCTGCAGGACTTCCTTTGCAAGAGGCACCTTCAGTAGTTGAAATATTGACAAGGCTTCTGTCTGTTCCTCCCCCTCTCAGGTAATGGCTTCTCTTCAGTGACCTCTTCTGAGGCCCAAGAGAAACTGATCACACAGTGCTGTCTCCATGCCTGCCAGGTACTCACTGCTCATCCCCGTCTTCCTCCACAGCATGGCTAGAAACAAATAGAGTCAGAATGCCAATACGGTCAAGGCTTCATCCTTTCCCTGAACCTTGGCAAAGAACTTTTACCTTAGAACTTGTGTTGAGAAGCCGCCATATACTTCCTCCAGTGGGCCACAGGTCTATTCAAAGGTTCTCCTGTGTTTGGCCGGCTGTAACATCACTTCCTCCTGGACTCTCCCTCCAGCATGCTCAGGGTTAGATCTACCTTCAAATGAGGGGCCACATTACACATTCTGGCTACCAACTCCAACTTCTCCTTTCAAGTCTGTAGAACATTGGAGCTGTCGAAAATTGGGACATGTTTCCTGAGCGCTTCTACTGACACTGCCTCAGCCTGGGATGGGGCTGGTGTCCTGGCTTAGAAGGTCACCACTGCAGGTATCTCCCTCTGGGAGGGCAACACCAACTTGGTGCAGGATCTGAAACTGTGTCCATCCTGTCAACTAGCACCAAATATAGGTAGATGGACATAGTAGTGGCAACTGGGTTCGGAGTTTCAACTACTTTACTAGTCTTCAAGAAGGAAGAACAACTTCATAGAGGAGATGAACAAAGAGTTAACAATATTGTCTTCCTCTCGTAGTCTTCAGCAGCCTGTACAAGGGGAGTCTCCCTCTCCCTCACATGCAGTTTGCCGGGCTGTTACCACAGCTGCTTTCTCTTTTCTGGCAGCTGCCATTGCACACCCTCGGAGGGTCTGAAGCCTCCATTCTACATCTCTCCAGGCTCCATTGCTTGGTCTCTCCTCAGCCTGTCTTCTCGGCCTACAGATCATGTCCTACTCTTGGACTGTCTGTATGGCTACTGACACCACATCAAGGGCTGGATAAAGACCCTTGCCACTCCGCCTCTTCTCCCCTCCACCCCCTGTAATATTATAGATCATTGAGCCGTGCAAGGACTCATTCTTTGTAGGATCAGTTGTAGATGTTACTGGTACTATTTTAGGGTATGTAGAAATTTTTCATCAGGGTGTTCCACGTGCAGAAGAAATAATATTATATTTATTGGCTTGGATAATTCCACACATGGGGGACATCGGAGCAGAGATAGAGCCCCCTCCGAGTGTAACTGCTCAGTTACTGCTGTCACAGGAGACTCCCAGCAGAGGGCGTTATATCCCCGTATATACAGATGTAGCAGTGATAACCCGAATTTCTGCAACATACACACATACATCTATATGTCTCCTCTTACCATGTGATGTCCGGGGGGGCCGGTGATCCTCCATCATGACCTCCTTGTACCGATCCTTGTGTCCTTCTAAATACTCCCACTCCTCCATGGAGAAATAGACAGCGACATCCTGACACCTTATAGGAACCTGACAACACAATGATACAGTCATCACCCAGACCCCTCCAGTGCTGTTACTGGAGAATTTCCCAGCATTCCCAGCAGTGTCACCTCTCCAGTCAGCAGCTCAATCATCTTGTTGGTGAGTTCTAGAATCTTCTGCTCATGTATCAGGGAGAGAGGGGGAGGCTCTGTGATGGGGCCCCGGCTCCTGCTCCATCCTCCTCCTGGCTCTGTGATGGGGCCCCGGCTCCTGCTCCATCCTCCTCCTGGCTCTGTGATGGGGCCCCGGCTCCTGCTCCATCCTCCTCCTGGCTCTGTGATGGGGCCCCGGCTCCTGCTCCATCCTCCTCCTGGCCCTGTGATGGGGCCCCGGCTCCTGCTCCATCCTCCTGACTCCTGGAGATGGCTGCTGGGGGGCCACACAGTCCCCCGATGTCTTCTTCACTAGTGAGTATTCCTGTGTATGGAGAGACAATGAGGGGTATAAATCCTTCCTGACTCCAAATCTGACAATCATAATAAATCCCTGGATCATCGCCTGATCTCCAGTATTCTAATGTGATGAAAAATAAAAATAATTTGTCTTTTCTAATAACTAATTGCTATTATACTGTACTCCCAGGGTATATATAGAGTGGGGAAAAAAAAGTATTTAGTCAGCCACCAATTGTGCAAGTTCTCCCACTTATAAAGATGAGGCCGGCCTGTAATTGTCATCATAGGTAGACCTCAACTATGAGAGACAAAATGAGAAAACAAATCCAGAAAATCACATTGTCTGATTTTTAAAGAATTTATTTGCAAATTATGATGGAAAATAAGTATTTGGTCACCTACAAACAAGCAAGATTTCTGGTGCTCACAGACCTGTAACTTCTTCTTTAAGAGGCTCCTCTGTCCTCCACTCATTACCTGTAGTAATGGCTCCTGTGTGACATTGTTATCAGTATAAAAGACACCTGTCCACAACCTCAAACAGTCACACTCCAAACTCCACTATGGTGAAGACCAAAGAGCTGTGGAAGGACCAGAAACAAAATGGTAGCCCTGCACCAGGCGGGGAAGACTGAATCTGCAATAGGCAAGCAGCTTGGTGTGAAGAAATCACCTGTGGGAGCAATAATTAGAAAATGGAAGACATACAAGACCACTGATAATCTCCCTCCATCAGGGGCTCCACGCAAGATCTCACCCCGTGGGGGCAAAATGATCACAAGAATTGTGAGCAAAAATCCCAGAACCACACGGGGGGACCTAGTGAGTGACCTGCAGAAAGCTGGGACTAACGTAACAAAGGCTACCGTCAGTAACACACTACGCCGCCAGGGACTCAGATCCTGCAGTGCCAGACGTGTCCCCCTGCTTAAGCCAGTACATATCCGGGCCCGTCTGAAGTTTGCTAGAGAGCATTTGGATGTTCCAGAAGAGTATTGGGAGAATGTCATATGGTCAGATGAAACCAAAGTAGAACTGTTTGGTAGAAACAACTCGTCGTGTTTGGAGGAGAGTGAATGCTGAGTTGTATCCAAAGAACACCATACCTACTGTGAGGCATGGGGGGGGCAACATCATGTATGGGGCTGTTTCTCTGCAAAGGGACCAGGACGACTGATCCGTGTACATGAAAGAATGAATGGGGCCATGTATCGTGAGATTGTGAGTGCAAACCTCCTTCCATCAGCAAGGGCATTGAAGATGAAACGTGGCTGGGTCTTTCAGCATGACAATGATCCCAAGCACACCGCCAGGGCAATGAAGGAGCGGCTTCGTAAGAAGCATTTCAAGGTCCTGGAGTGGCCTAGCCAGTCTCCAGATCTCAGCCCCATAGAAAACCTTTGGAGGGAGTTGAAAGTCCGTGTTGCCCAGCGACAGCCCCAAAACATCCCTGCTCTAGAGGAGATCTGCATGGAGGAATGGGCAACATACCAGCAACAGTGTGTGCCAACCTTGTGAAGACTTACAGAAAACGTCTGACCTCTGTCATTGCCAACAAAGGATATATAACAAAGTATTGAGATGAACTTTTGTTATTGACCAAATACTTATTTTCCACCATAATTTGCAAATAAATTCTTTAAAAATCAGACAATGTGATTTTCTGGATTTGTTTTCTCATTTTGTCTCCCATAGTTGAGGTCTACCTATGATGACAATTACAGGCCGGCCTCATCTTTATAAGTGGGAGAACTTGCACAATTGGTGGCTGACTAAATACTTTTTTTCCCCACTGTATATACTGTTAATTCCTTAATTGCTGACATTTTCACATGTGGTCTTGTTATACGAACAATAATGTTCTCCTATGATCTAGATACTTGGATCCTGGCAAGTCCAGAAACATTGTGCAGGATAGATGAGTCAAAATAGTTTGATAAGAGCCGCCTTATAGGGAGACAGGACTGATGTTGAGGCCACATAATATTCTGTAGTGTTATCTATATAAACCTCCTATAACCATCACCATAGTGATGTTGGTTGTAAAAGGATGTTCTGATAGCAGATTGCCAGAAATTTGGCTTAAGAACCCCTCTTAAAACTTCTCTGCCCTATCAGAGGTCTCCGTAGCTGCGTCTCTTTGTTCTGTTTATTATATATATCTATAATTCTCTTTTTGCTTCACTTCTAAATAAATATCTACTTTCTCAGATTATCTCTTGATTTTGTGTCAGACTAAAAATACATTTTTGGACTCTTAGTAAATTCCCCATGACGCTTTCATCTAATAAAGAGCTCCATAGTCTCACTGCTCTTACAGTAAAGAATCCCTTCTATGTTGTGTATAAACCTTCTTTCCTCTAGATGTAGTGGACGTCTCCTTGTTATAGGTACAGTCCATAGTCTCCCTGCTCTTACAGTAAAGAATCCCTTCTATGTTGTGTATAAACCTTCTTTCCTCTAGATGTAGTGGACGTCTCCTTGTTATAGGTACAGTCCATAGTCTCACTGCTCTTACAGTAAAGAATCCCTTCTATGTTGTGTATAAACCTTCTTTCCTCTAGATGTAGTGGACGTCTCCTTGTTATAGGTACAGTCCATAGTCTCACTGCTCTTACAGTAAAGAATCCCTTCTATGTAGTGTATAATCCTTCTTTCCTCTAGATGTAGTGGACGCCTCCTTGTTATAGGTACAGTCCATAGTCTCACTGCTCTTACAGTAAAGAATCCCTTCTATGTTGTGTATAAACCTTCTTTCCTCTAGATGTAGTGGACGCCTCCTTGTTATAGGTACAGTCCATAGTCTCACTGCTCTTACAGTAAAGAATCCCTTCTATGTTGTGTATAATCCTTCTTTCCTCTAGATGTAGTGGACGCCTCCTTGTTATAGGTACAGTCCATAGTCTCACTGCTCTTACAGTAAAGAATCCCTTCTATGTTGTGTATAATCCTTCTTTCCTCTAGATGTAGTGGACGTCTCCTTGTTATAGGTACAGTCCATAGTCTCACTGCTCTTACAGTAAAGAATCCCTTCTATGTTGTGTATAAACCTTCTTTCCCCTAGATGTAGTGGACGTCTCCTTGTTATAGGTACAGTCCATAGTCTCACTGCTCTTACAGTAAAGAATCCCTTCTATGTTCTGTATAAACCTTCTTTCCTCTAGATGTAGTGGACGCCTCCTTGTTATAGGTACAGTCCATAGTCTCACTGCTCTTACAGTAAAGAATCCCTTCTATGTTGGTGGAGATGATAGAAATGTAGTACACTTACCTCTCCGCTCAGCAGGTAGATGATCTCCAAGGTGAAGTCTAATATTCTTCTGGTGATCTCATTCCTGTCCTTGTCCATCCTTGGTGGGTCATTCAGGAGAAGGAGCGTTCTGGAGGAGAAGAGGAGGAAACTGGATGAGCTGGAGGATCTAGTACTGAGGAGGGGCCCGAAATCATACAGGGGCCACATGATGTGTGACATACAGGAGCTCCTCAGAGCCCCCAGCACATGGATACAGGAGGATTCCCACAGACACCAGCACCAGTGATGGGGCCCATTGTATGTCACTGCAGGATGGAACTAAGACTCTGTTCACACCTGTACCACAGACACCAGCACCAGTGATGGGGCCCAGAACCCCCTGATGTCATCTTACCTTATAGCGGGAGTTTTCTTCTAAATCTCCAGGTGTGAACGTGCAAGAGCTGAAGGAGCTGTGATGATTTCACCATCATGTGACCAGTACATGAGGGGTGGAGCTTAGTAGAGGAGAAGTGCTGATGAAGGACCCTTGATGATGTCATGAGGGGCGGAGCTCAGTAGAGGAGAAGTGCTGATGAAGGACCTGTGTTGATGTCATGAGGGGCGGAGCTCTTTAGAGGGGAGGTGTTGTTGTTCTCCCCTCTTATATCTCCTCCGTTTAATGTTCTTTGATATCCCATAATAACAGTCTGGACATGCTGGGAATTATAGTTCTCTCCTTTGACAGAGTGTAAGAGGGAGAAATAGTGCGGCGTACCTTGTTGAGGTTAGCCATTGTAGACTAGCTCCCCCTCCCTATTTACTGACTAATCTCTGGATTGGGGCTGAGCTTTACTTGCCACTAGCACATCCTACCTGACTTTAACCCTTCCTTTTCCTCTGTCAATGAGACGTTTCATCACTTCGCTCCTGGTCCTGTAGCCGCCTCTCCCCAGTACTATAAACACTACATTATGGTTGTTGGGCCTAGTACAGACTTTGCATTGGGGTCCAGGAGTTTCATGTTTCTCCTCTGGGCTCAGATGCTCACAGTTGTCTGCAGTTTTCAGGTCTGGGTAGCCTGAGCTCTATCTGTCAGACCTCCATCTGCTTGTGAGGTCTTATGTACACGACAGCCCCGTTTTTCGTGGACCTAATGTCAGTGAAAATCAGATGTGTCTGTCAGATATGGGCGAACTTCGTAATGAGGCAGGTTCGTCCCGAATATTCCAAATTGTGCGTTTTTTAATGAAACCAAACGAATGGCAATCCGTCTCAGATGCACACAAATGGATGGCTGCCACTACATGTATGACCAGAAAACACAGTGGAGACACGTGTGTATGACTCTGACACAGAGTGTGACACTGTAGTAACACCTGACAACTGCTCAGCTAATAGACAGTGTGGACCTTACAGTGCTGATGTCATATGGACTATATAAGGTGGTGCACTCGTGATCAGACTTCAGTTGTTGTAATGGTGGACATGCAAATAGATCTGTGATCCATCTCACTGTATCCTAGGCTATAGCATGGGTCAGAAAAAGCAATAGGAACTCCAGCAATAGTTAGAGGAGTAGGAGAACTTAGAGAATCAAGAAATACACAGGCAGATTAGTGCTAGAAATCATAGATGGGATCATAGGAGTGAGGAGGAATCTGTGCTTATTCTGTTGCTACTGCTTGCACAAACAGGTCAGGTAACCCTTTCATTGCCAATAATCTAATTTTGTCTGCCTGTTGTGCAGTAGAGCACTTTCACTCCGACTGCTGATTCTGACTGCGCTAATTTGGGAAAAAAAAAAATTAATGTTTCTACATGGCGTGCTTCTACAGATATGCCAATAAACCTAATAAGCTATTAGCCTATTAAGGGCGTGCCGGAGATTGAATACTACTTATCAAATACTGGAACCTGTTGGCGCTATGACCTCTAATCCTAACTCCATATATGCTCAATTCCACCAGTTCTATGAGAAACGTTACTCTGCTCCCACTACGGCCTGCCCCCATTGCCTCCTTTCTCCACTCCTTCAACCTCCCCTCTATCTCCCCCCGCCCAGGCGGCTACCATGAACGGTCCTATAAATCAGGAAGAATTAGATGCTACCATCGCTGCCCTTAAAAATGCGAAGGTCCCAGGACCGAATGGCTTCTCCTCCCTCTACTATAAGAAATTTAAGGCTATTTTCTCTCCACACCTCCTTTTAATGTTTAACCGTATCCTCCAGGGTGGAAAATTCCCCCAGGACATGTTTAGTCACACATCACATCACAGAGTACATCCCTAAACCTGGGAAGAATGCCACCGCCCCCACTAGCTACAGGCCGACTCTGGACATTGAGAAGGCCTTTGATAGTCTTTCCTGGAATTACCTTGCTCACGTTTTGAAATTTATGGGAATCATCAGTCACTTCCAGAGGGCTCTTTGTGCTCTCTATTATGACCCCATAGAGTACTTAAAACTTCCCACATATTCCCCATTACCTATCTGGATATATCGTGGCACTCGACAAGGTTGTCCCCTATCTCCTGCCCTGTTTGCCTTGGTGATTGACCATTGGCGATGGCTATGCGCTCTCACTCTGATATTAAGGGTTTGGACATTGGTGATCGTGAATACAAATCTAACCTTTTTGCAGATGACATGCTGTTGACTCTTACTAACCCTTTAGTTTCCCTCCCGAATCTGATTACTACTCTTTCCCATTTTACGCAATTGTCAGGCCTTAAGCTTACTACATCCAAGTCGCAAATCCTACACACTAAAATGTCCCCCCAGCCACCGCTAACTTGATTGTCCTCAACTAGATAAATATCTACCATATCTAGGCGTTAACCTCTGTAATTCTCTTGGGATTCATTTCAAATGGAACTATGCCACACTGATCCTGAAGATCATACGGGATCTTGGTACATGGCGTTGCCCCACCCTTTCTTGGATTGGCAGAGTTCATTCAGTTAAAATGGTTACCCTGCCCTGTATTCTCTATTTCTTTCACACTTTACTAACCCCGATGACCTCTTCCTCTTTAGCCTCCCTCCAGAAATTTTTTTTTAACTTTATTTGGGCTTATAAACTGCCACATATTCACAGGCGCATTATATATTTCCATAAACAATGGGGCGGACTATCAGTTCCCACCTCTATAAATACTATGTTGCCACTCGGCTTATCCACAATGAGACTGTCCACAATGGGTGACATTGGAATCAGCACTAATAGCCCCAAACTCTTTGCGAGCTTTGCTTTGGGCCTTTAGGTCAACAGCCCTGTTATCTCGGTGGCTGCCAAGGTGACTGATTACATGTTACAATTATGGGGACGGGTCCGTTTTCAATATAGCCTGCACAGCCCGATCTCCCCTTTAATACCACTGTTCTTTAATCCTCTGTTTCCTCCTGGCCTATCCCCTGAGGTGTTTGTTTGGTGGACACACGCTCAGTTTTGCTACCTCAATGATTTGCTCTGTACCCTGCGGATCTTCACCAAAGAATATTTTGCTACCACATACTCTCCGCCTCCCCCAGAGGCATTTCAGACTGTGCAGGTCTTCCACTTTCTGCATTCTCTTGCCGCACTCAAACCAGAAATCTCCCCCCACCCCACCATCTTCGAGAGATTATGTTTGTCTAGAGCAGCAGATATCGTCTCTCTCTCTTTCATATACGTATTGCTTAACACCCCACCTCGACTGTAATATTGATTTATGGCAGCCTCGGAGTGAGACCTTGATACTACTCTGATCCCAGCCCAATGGATTGACTGTTGTACGTCCATTAGCAAAGGCAGTTGGCAGGTCACCCTTTCTGAACTGTCTCCTTCACATTCTTCACTGACACGAATCCCTGGTAGTGATGTGGCAGCTGCGGAGCAATCTATTTCTCCTAGTCAGAGCAGTCTTCCTCCTCTTTTTGATGAACTGCATGAGAACAGTCAGCATTGTGTGCAAGCAGAGGAGGAAGACATGACAACTTTTGGTGGTGGAGGTAGTAGTGGCAAGGACTGTGGTACTACTACTACCCTGGTAGGGGAGCTAGGGGGATGTGTGGAGGTGGGAATTCTGAGGGTTTTCATGGCCATTATGATGTATGGGGGAGAAGATGATGATAACATTGCTGATGATGATTCTTTTGCATATAGGACCTGGCAAGCAGGTCAGGGTGACGAGGTGACATCAGATAAAGAGGTTGGTGGCAGTGATGATAGTAATGATTCCAGCCATTGCACAGGCCCCACATCCAAAAAGCCTGTCCGGGACAGAGCTAGGAAAAGCTTGCAGGGTGGAGGTGGTGGTAGTGGCAGATATGTTTCCGTTGCTGCTAGCAGCAACTAGACACATTATCTTTGGGAATTGTTTTGTACATTACCAAACGATAAATCCATGGCGATGGACAAGATCTGCAAGCAGAAACTTAGACATGGCTGTGCAGGAACATGTGTATGAAAAACATCTCTACGTACTCACATGAAAAGGCACACCGGCAAGGAAAGTGAGCAAGACTGTTCTCCTACTCCTTGTGATTTTCCTGGTAGGCAGGCCACATCTACGCCTCGCACATGGTTGTTGTTATCATCATCACCACCAACTGTTTCTTCTCCTCCTCGCAACCATCAGTCATCCATAAGGGAATGTGTGGCCAGTGAGACAGCAATATGCACTCAGCCAAGCTGCTGGTGCAGTCACTGCCATACCACTTAGTGGATTCCACTGCGTTTCACCAACTGATGGCATGTGCACAGCCTTGATGGAGGATACCTAGCCACATTATTTCTCTAGGAAAGCTGCCCCTGCTTTATATCATCATATGTTTGTGAACGTGGGCCTTTCCTTGAATATGTCAGTCAGGGTAAAGGTGCACACCACTGTCGACACACAGAGCAGCAATTATGGACAATGACAATACATGGTTTTCATAACTCATTGTGTCAATGTTTTGAGCGGCTGTGTCCACAGTCCAAGAAAGCCAGGTGCATATTCCACCCTGAATGTGCAGGCCCAGTTCCAACACTATGCAGGAGGAGCCACACAGTGGAGGAGCTGCTTCATTGTATCTTGCACCAAGTATCCTCTGGATGGCTCCTCGCTGACTCCAACAGTGATCCCAGCGACAATGGCACCAATAATGTTGCTGCACTGCATTTAGGATGAATAATACATTGTCCCATGTCCTGAATTTGGTGGTTTGCCACTTTATTAACCTGTATAGTGGCGTCATGGCCAGAAGTCTCTGTGCATTTCAGCCGTTCTTACGTTGCAAAAAGAATTGACAAAATAGTCTGCCTTTGCACTGCCTTATCTGCAACATTCCAACCTGGTGGAAGTCCACCTTCAACATACTGGAGCATCTATGTAAGCAGCAGAAGGCGGTGAACGATTATTGTATGCAGCAGAGACCACAGGGATAATGTGTTATTTCAAGATATGTCATTGGAGGCTAATGAGTGAAGTGTGCCGACTTCTCAAGCCCTTTGAAGAAGCCATCAGATGACCACAGCATCAGAGATGTGATCCTTCTATTGTATATCTTACAGGAAACCCTTACATTCATACAAGGAGGAACGGAAGAGGAGGAACAGTTTCCACCTCTTAGTCAATGTAATCTCCATGTGTTGATGGAGGAGGATGAGAATCCAGATCAGGGTCATTATGATGGAGGAATTTGGAATCCTAGACTGAAAGAGAAGTGATAAGACTCTCCTTTGGATGCAGAAGGGGCCCGTGATGTCACAGGCACAGCCAGGGGAGGAGGCTGACCCTTAGTAATTTCAAGATGATAATGATGATGATGATGACCACACTGGCCAAGAACACCAACCATCGCAGGCCTCTGGGTTGCAAATACACTGGCAAGCATGGCAGGCTGTATGCTCTGTTGCTTTCAGAGTGTCAAGCGTATTATTAGCATCAAGCAGAGAGATGACTGGATTGCAATGCTCTTAGACCCACCCTATAAAGACTATGGAGGAATTCTTTCCTGACTCCCAAAGGGAAGAAAAATTAAATATTATCAGGATAGGCTGTATACCCAGCTTGCCAAAGCATTTAGGGATAACACTGCAACTGCCAGTCGCACTTGTACCCAGATGGCCTCTGCCGATCCCAGTCCACCTCACTTAGCCAGTGCTCCACCTCCCCTGTCAGTACTACAAGTGTCAACAGGAGTAAAAGCAGCTGCAGTGCACCTATGGTCCAGCAGATAACTCTGACCCCATGGAATTCTGGGCCAATAGGTTAGAGCAGTGGAAGGAGCTGGACCAGTTTGCCATGGGAGTTTTATCTTGTCCCGCCTAGAATATAATGGCCAAGAGGGTGTTTAATGCTGCCGGTGGTGATGTAATGGAAGAGTGAAGAAATCAGGCGATACCTTTTAGAGGCTAACTGAGTATATTTGATAAGTAAGCTTTCAAGAGTCTAGCTCTCTTCATCAGACATGGTGTTATACAGGAACTGAAAATTCACAGATTATTTATACTCTATACACATGATCTTCAAAGGATTTTAGAGTCCTTAAAAAAACAAAAAACAAAATGCAATCTAAATAGAGAAGTTATTTACAACAGGTCAAAAAACAATCTGGAAAGCTGTGGTGCGTGACAGAGGGATCTGTTATCTGTTTGCTATCAGGAGGTGATTTGTGACCCTCACAGTTCATACATAGTGTGACATGAAGCTGGCATGAATGTTAAGTCCAAATTGCAGAGTGTGAAATTTTTGCATAAACTTGTACTCCCATTGTTTCGTTTCCTCCTGTGTCTTAAAATGTCCCATTAAAACCACAACCCGCAAATCTTTAATAGAGTGGTTTTCTCCGGAGAAATGTGCGGCCACTGGGAGATCTGTTCTGCTGTTATTAATATTGGATCTGTGTGAGTTCATGCGCTGACTACGTCTCTGCCCTGTTTCCCCCACATAGAGGCCTGTGGTGGGACATTGCACACACATTATGAGGTACACCACATTGGAAGACCTGCAGGAAAATGTCCCCCTAATTCTGTGCACCTGTTGTGACTGTGGGATAGGTACACTGTCAGCGGTGTGGATGTGCCTGCAGGTCATGCACCTGTTTTGCAGGCAAGGTGAGGTGCCATTTTCAGTTGGAGCCTTCAGGGCACTCCGGACAATAATACACCTCAGGTTTGGTGGTTGTCGAAAGGAAAGGCGAGGGGGGACTGGAAATATGTCCTTGAGTCTGTTGTCCCTATGTAGCACAGGTTGGAGCTCCTTGGCAATCCTTCGTAGGATCTCCAGCTGTGGGTTGTAGGTGACAACTAGGGGCACTCGGGCTTCTTTCTGGGTCTCTCTATATGTGAGAAGACTGTCTCTGGTAATGGCTGCCACTTTGTTTAATTGGTTGTCTGTCACTTTTGGTTTGTATCCCTATCGGAGAAATTTCATCCTCAGATCCAGGAGGTGCTTGTCCAGGTCTACTTTGTCGGAGCAAATACGATTGTATGGTATAGCCTGGCTGTAGATGATAGATTGTCTTGTGTGCTTGGGGTGGAAGATGTCGTTTCTCAGGTCGGCCGTTCTGTCTGTGGGTTTGTGGTATATTGATGTGAGTAGCCGGTGGTCTTTGATGTATATTGTGGTGTCCAGAAAGTGAATTTCACTCCCTGAATAGCTAAGTTTAAGGTTGATGGTCGGGTGAAAGTCATTGAAGTCATTATGGAATTGAAGTAGGGCCTCCTCACCTGCAGTCCAGATGACAAGGATATCATCGATATAACGAAGGTAAATCATAGGTTTGGTGGTGCATGTTGATAAATCTGCTCCTTCCAGTTCTGCCATAAAGAGATTTGCATACTGGGGTGCACATCTGGTCCTCATTGAAGTTCCCATTCGCTATAGATATAGATCCTCTCCAAAGGTAAAATGGTTGTGGCTAAGGATGAACACCTAAAAATACGAAACTGTCCACCGGTAGCGTGGAAAAAATTACTTTTATCACAGTGAATCATATTTATGCAATATACAGATACCGTGCACATTACTAAAAATCATAATAAATAATCTTTCATGGTAAAGCCAATGTCTATACTGAGGTACTTCATAGTGTCCTTTCATCAGTGAAAGCCGCCCCCCAGCTTGTTGAAAAATACAAGAAGTGAGAAGGAGAGACAGTTAGAGGTTGTATTGCAGCAATGATCCTGAGATCAAATGGAAAAAATGATCCTGACAATGACAATGATCCTGAGATCAAATGGAAAAAAATGCAACCTTGAGAGGTTCACTCATCTCTACATAGGCTAATAGCTCAGAAGACCGCAGGCCTCATATACAAGACTGTAGTTTTTATCTGCAACTGCACATAAAAGTACCGACCCGTTCATTTCTATGGACCGATAAACACAGCTGAAGTTTTTGTGGCTTTGTGTTTGTGCCATATACAAGGACCGCAAATTACGAAGCATGTCCTATTCTTGTTGCATTTACAGCACAGACAAGTGTAGGGGATCATACCAGACTTTTTGCGGATCTGAGATTGCAGATGACACACTGACATGTGTTTTGCGGAACTGTAGTACTATCTGTACGAGCTGAGATAATTTTAAACCCTCTATTTTTTAGGGGTTGGGCCAGTTCACTGATGTACCAATAACCAGCCCATGCTCTATAAAGTAGAAACTGCCCATCGTTTCCTTGAATCTGACAGTTCTTTCTGAGCTATTGGCCTGGATCTCTTATTAGTAGTCACTCTTTATACTGTATAGATGAAGATCAGATATCAATACATAAGTATATCTTGTAGAAATGTCACACAGGGTGTTCTTCAGTATTTTCCATAAACTCCGCAGTGTGACTTCTCTGATGATCATTAAGTTTGGCCTTTGAAATAAAACATTTCCCACATTCTGGACATGAATATGGCTTCTCTCCTGTGTGATTTCTCTGATGTCTAATAAGAATATATTTATCTGTAAAATATTTCCCGCATTCTGGACATGCATGTGTTTCTTTTCCTGTGTGAATTTTCTGATGTTTAATATAACTTGACTTATCTATAAAACTTTTTGCACATTCTGAACATGAATATGGTCTCTCTCCTGTGTGAGTTCTTTGATGTACTATATAATGCTGTTTTTGGAAAAAACCTTTCCCACACTCTGAGCATGAATATGGCTTCTCTCCTGTGTGAAGTCTCCCATGTTTAACAAGAGCTGATTTATCATTAAAACATTTCCCACATTCTGAACATGAATATGGCTTCTCTCCTGTGTGAATTCTCCTATGTCTACTATAACTTGAGTTATCTGTAAAGCATTTCCCACATTCTGAACATGAATACGGTTTCTCTCCTGTATGAATTCTCTGATGTACAACAAAATAGCCTTTTTTCATAAAACATTTCCCACATTCTGAACATGTATAAGGCTTCTCTCCAGTGTGATTTCTCTGATGTCTAATAAGACTTGACTTATCTGTAAAATATTTCCCGCATTCTAGACATACATGTGGTTTTTCTCCTGTGTGAACTCTCCGATGTCTAAGAAGGTTGTCTTTATTGATAAAACTAGTACCACATTCTGAACATGAATATGGCTTCTCTCCAGTGTGAACTCTCTGATGTCTAATATAACTTGAATTATCTTTAAAACTTTGTGCACATTCTGAACATGAATACGGCTTCTCTCCTGTGTGAGTTCTTTGATGCACAACAAAAGTCTGCTTTTGCAAGAAACATTTCCCACATTCTAAGCATGAATACGGCTTCTCTCCTGTATGAATTCTCCCATGTTTAACAAGAGCTGATTTATCTCTAAAACACTTCCCACATTCTGAACATGAATATGGTTTCTCTTCGGTGTGACGTCTCTGATGATCACACAGTTTGGTTTTAGAAGTAAAACATTTCCCGCATTCTGAACATGAATATGGCTTCTCTCCCGTGTGACTTCTCTGATGATCACACAGTTTAGCTTTAGAAATAAAACATTTCTCGCATTCTGAACATGAATACGGCTTCTCTCCTCTGTGAATTTTCTCATGTGTAACGAGATTTCCTTTATCTTTAAAACATTTCCCACATTCTGAACATGAATAAGGCTTCTCTCCTGTGTGAATTTTCTCATGTGTATAAAGATTTGATTTACTGGTAAAACATTTCCCACATTGTGTACATGAATATGGCTTCTCTCCTGTGTGAATTTCCTCATGTGGTGCAAGAATTGATTGATTGCTAAAGCATTTCACAAATTCTGGACATATAAGTGGCTTCTCTTCTGTGTATATTTTCTGATGTGTAGCAAAATTAGTTTTATTGTTGAACCATTCTCCATGTTCTGAACTTGAATATGGCTCCTCTCTGATGTGGGTAAAAAGATCTGAGCTTTTATTAAACTTTTCACCTTCACCCCACTGAAATCTTTCCTCCCCATTCTGGCTGGTACTTGTGGTCACAATCTGTGATAGGTCAGAAGGTTCCTCATGATTCGGGGGATTATATGATGGATCTGTACTGTGACGTCCTGGATGTACATTAGGGGTAATGAGGTTTTCTCCTGAGCAGCGCTCCATCATATCTTCATCTTCTTCCTTATAATGTACTGATAACATGAAGTTTCCCTCAGAGTTGTTACTGGGATTTTCTGTAGGATTAAAAATGGATTGTGTGATTTTTTTTTTCAAAGTACAAAGCAGAGAAATCTATAAAATTCCTATTAGACTGGAAACACACAGGCAGATTATAATGTATCAGTGACATAGCCCAGAGATATAAAGAGGTGCTAAAGGGAATGTGTCACCAAAAAAAAAGTTTTTATTAATGTAAGTTACTGTTTATTTTTAGATTTTTAAATACTGCAACCCAAAACCCACTAATTTATAGCAAAGTGCCAACACAGCAATTTAACCTTCATACTGTGCGGATCCACAATTGCGGACAGTTACAGACCTGCAAAATACAATCGTGTGAATGGAGCTTTACAGAGTTTTCAATGACACAAACAAGGTAAGTTAGTATTTGTTATACTTTTGAACAATTAATGTTCACTATTTACATCACACAGGATCTGTTTTATACTGACGTGCAATGTTATTACAGCCTGTATAATAATATCACGTCTGCTATAAAACAGATACTGTGTGATATAAATAGTGAAGGGCACACAGTACAATCTGCCCCACAGTGGCCCCCACACAGTACAAAATTTCTCCACAGTGGCCTCCATACAGCAGTGTTTTTTACAGTCGTCTCCACATAGTACAATGTGCTCCACAGTGGCCCCCACACAGTACAATATGCTCCACAGTGGCCCCCACACAGTATAATATACTGGTATTCGGGGCCACTATGGAACATAAAATACTCTGTGGGGGCCACTGTGGAGTATATTACACTGTGTGGCAGCCACTGCGGAACATAATATACTCCACAGTGGCCCCCACACAGTATAATATGCTCCAGTACTTACCTGCACTCCCAGAATAGCAGGTGACCTCTTTCTTTCACCACAGTGCAGGCACTGATGAATATCATCCCGCCTGTGTCTGGCTGAGGTCACAATCTTCTGTCAGTGTAAGCCATGGTCCCGCGGCCTACACTGACAGTTTTCAAATGTATGTGCATTTGCACATACACCTAAAGAAGCAGGTTTGGTCGCCGGGGGATCTGGGCCAGCTGTCCTGGTTTCCCAGTTTGCAAGTGATCGAGGAGCCTGGCTGGGAAAATGGTGCGTGTGCCCACTGAGAGAGATCTGAATGCCCCCTTGGCAGGAGCCAACCTTATCTTGTACATATCTAGGTAATTAAGGACATTAGATGATGTCATCGCAGCTCCTACAGCAGTTACACATATAAACCTCGGCACTACTACACTTAAAGCTTATAAAAAAAACCTGTTAAAATGCCCAGATAGCTGCAGCACCCACATCGGCACAGTCTTCTATGCCTTTTATAAGCTATATGTGTAGCATTGGAGAGCTGTATGTGCGTCACACAGATTGCTAAAGGACCCGTAAAAATGTTATGGAAGGTCCTTAAGCAACTAGTAAACATCTGTGTACTAAGTGATGCATTTACACATTGCAGAGATAATGCTCCTTCTGGTGGCCAACAGTGAAGTATAAAAACTTATTTGATCATTTTTAATATTTTCTCACTAAAAATGCCAAAAAGTTCTAGAATTAATAAACAGTAATTTAGTTAATATTGGTTTTCTGGTACATGATATTTTGAGATTGATAGAAGAAGAGACCTTTCCACCCAGACCTGACTCAGTACCCGAGAAGACTTCAGGTCAAATATAACAATATTTTCTATGACCACTTGTGTTTCCTACAGTGATGGGAGAATCTCAAGGGTTTAAAGCAAATGAGAGTCTGACAGAATCCAAGAAGGATCTTACTCATCATCCTCCTCCTCACATCTATCTCCAGTAGTCCAGTATTCACACAACGCTCCGGTATAACTTCTGCTTTATGGCTTATAGTTCTGTTCTTAGTTTAATAGCTGGAATTACTTTCTGCCCGGAGAGTTACTGGAAGGAGCTCTAAGGGGGAACCAACCTTAAGAAACCTGTGAATTCTCCTTCTCCATTCATTACTCCGTACCTGTGGTAACACCTCCTGGAATTTCCTCCTCCACTTCCCTCTTACACAGGTGATGGCCCCTCATCCTCTCTTCTTCAGCCTCCGCTTTAATATTAGTCACATCTTCTCCCTGATTTGTCATAGGTCACAATTCAGTACAATCCAGCAGAAATACAGGTGGGAAATCTAACAGAGCAACATAAGAAAGCAGCAAAATCTCTGAGGCCATGTATGAGTGCAGGAGCGGCGAGCTCCACCCCCTATATAGATGTGCCCCAGGGCTCAGCAGCGCCATCTACCTGCTGACTGTCTGGTACATGTATGAGTGCAGGAGCGGCGAGCTCCACCCCCTATATAGATGTGCCCCAGGGCTCAGCAGCGCCATCTACCTGCTGACTGTCTGGTACATGAGGCCATGTATGAGTGCAGGAGCGGCGAGCTCCACCCCCTATATAGATGTGCCCAGGACTCAGCAGCGCCATCTACCTGCTGACTGTCTGGTACATGTATGAGTGCAGGAGCGGCGAGCTCCACCCCCTATATAGATGTGCCCCAGGACTCAGCAGCGCCAGCTACCTGCTGACTGTCTGGTACATGTATGAGTGCAGGAGCGGCGAGCTCCACCCCCTATATAGATGTGCCCCAGGACTCAGCAGCGCCATCTACCTGCTGACTGTCTGGTACATGAGGCCATGTATGAGTGCAGGAGCGGCGAGCTCCACCCCTATATAGATGTGCCCCAGGACTCAGCAGCGCCATCTACCTGCTGACTGTCTGGTACATGTATGAGTGCAGGAGCGGCGAGCTCCACCCCCTATATAGATGTGTCCCAGGACTCAGCAGCGCCATCTACCTGCTGACTGTCTGGTACATGTATGAGTGCAGGAGCGGCGAGCTCCACCCCCTATATAGATGTGCCCCAGGACTCAGCAGCGCCATCTACCTGCTGACTGTCTGGTACATGTATGAGTGCAGGAGCGGCGAGCTCCACCCCCTATATAGATGTGCCCCAGGGCTCAGCAGCGCCATCTACCTGCTGACTGTCTGGTACATGTATGAGTGCAGGAGCGGCGAGCTCCACCCCCTATATAGATGTGCCCCAGGACTCAGCAGCGCCATCTACCTGCTGACTGTCTGGTACATGTATGAGTGCAGGAGCGGCGAGCTCCAACCCCCTATATAGATGTGCCCCAGGGCTCAGCAGCGCCATCTACCTGCTGACTGTCTGGTACATGTATGAGTGCAGGAGCGGCGAGCTCCACCCCCTATATAGATGTGCCCCAGGACTCAGCAGCGCCATCTACCTGCTGACTGTCTGGTACATGTATGAGTGCAGGAGCAGCGAGCTCCACCCCCTATATAGATGTGCCCCAGGGCTCAGCAGCGCCATCTACCTGCTGACTGTCTGGTACATGTATGAGTGCAGGAGTGGCGAGCTCCACCCCCTATATAGATGTGCCCCAGGACTCAGCAGCGCCATCTACCTGCTGACTGTCTGGTACATGTATGAGTGCAGGAGCAGCGAGCTCCACCCCCTATATAGATGTGCCCCAGGGCTCAGCAGCGCCATCTACCTGCTGACTGTCTGGTACATGTATGAGTGCAGGAGCGGCGAGCTCCACCCCCTATATAGATGTGCCCCAGGACTCAGCAGCGCCATCTACCTGCTGACTGTCTGGTACATGTATGAGTGCAGGAGCGGCGAGCTCCACCCCCTATATAGATGTGCCCCAGGACTCAGCAGCGCCATCTACCTGCTGACTGTCTGGTACATGTATGAGTGCAGGAGCGGCGAGCTCCACCCCCTATATAGATGTGCCCCAGGACTCAGCAGCGCCATCTACCTGCTGACTGTCTGGTACATGTATGAGTGCAGGAGCGGCGAGCTCCACCCCCTATATAGATGTGCCCCAGGACTCAGCAGCGCCATCTACCTGCTGACTGTCTGGTACATGTATGAGTGCAGGAGCGGCGAGCTCCACCCCCTATATAGATGTGCCCCAGGGCTCAGCAGCGCCATCTACCTGCTGACTGTCTGGTACATGTATGAGTGCAGGAGCGGCGAGCTCCACCCCCTATATAGATGTGCCCCAGGACTCAGCAGCGCCATCTACCTGCTGACTGTCTGGTACATGTATGAGTGCAGGAGCGGCGAGCTCCACCCCCTATATAGATGTGCCCCAGGGCTCAGCAGCGCCATCTACCTGCTGACTGTCTGGTACATGTATGAGTGCAGGAGCGGCGAGCTCCACCCCCTATATAGATGTGCCCCAGGACTCAGCAGCGCCATCTACCTGCTGACTGTCTGGTACATGTATGAGTGCAGGAGCGGCGAGCTCCACCCCCTATATAGATGTGCCCCAGGACTCAGCAGCGCCATCTACCTGCTGACTGTCTGGTACATGTATGAGTGCAGGAGCGGCGAGCTCCACCCCCTATATAGATGTGCCCCAGGGCTCAGCAGCGCCATCTACCTGCTGACTGTCTGGTACATGTATGAGTGCAGGAGCGGCGAGCTCCACCCCCTATATAGATGTGCCCTAGGACTCAGCAGCGCCATCTACCTGCTGACTGTCTGGTACATGTATGAGTGCAGGAGCGGCGAGCTCCACCCCCTATATAGATGTGCCCCAGGGCTCAGCAGCGCCATCTACCTGCTGACTGTCTGGTACATGTATGAGTGCAGGAGCGGCGAGCTCCACCCCCTATATAGATGTGCCCCAGGACTCAGCAGCGCCATCTACCTGCTGACTGTCTGGTACATGTATGAGTGCAGGAGCGGCGAGCTCCACCCCCTATATAGATGTGCCCCAGGACTCAGCAGCGCCATCTACCTGCTGACTGTCTGGTACATGTATGAGTGCAGGAGCGGCGAGCTCCACCCCCTATATAGATGTGCCCCAGGGCTCAGCAGCGCCATCTACCTGCTGACTGTCTGGTACATGTATGAGTGCAGGAGCGGCGAGCTCCACCCCCTATATAGATGTGCCCCAGGGCTCAGCAGCGCCATCTACCTGCTGACTGTCTGGTACATGAGGCCATGTATGAGTACAGGAGCGGCGAGCTCCACCCCCTATATAGATGTGCCCCAGGACTCAGCAGCGCCATCTACCTGCTGACTGTCTGGTACATGTATGAGTGCAGGAGCGGCGAGCTCCACCCCCTATATAGATGTGCCCCAGGGCTCAGCAGCGCCATCTACCTGCTGACTGTCTGGTACATGTATGAGTGCAGGAGCGGCGAGCTCCACCCCCTATATAGATGTGCCCCAGGGCTCAGCAGCGCCATCTACCTGCTGACTGTCTGGTACATGTATGAGTGCAGGAGCGGCGAGCTCCACCCCCTATATAGATGTGCCCCAGGGCTCAGCAGCGCCATCTACCTGCTGACTGTCTGGTACATGTATGAGTGCAGGAGCGGCGAGCTCCACCCCCTATATAGATGTGCCCCAGGGCTCAGCAGCGCCATCTACCTGCTGACTGTCTGGTACATGTATGAGTGCAGGAGCGGCGAGCTCCACCCCCTATATAGATGTGCCCCAGAGTTCAGCAGCGCCATCTACCTGCTGACTGTCTGGTACATGTATGAGTGCAGGAGCGGCGAGCTCCACCCCCTATATAGATGTGCCCCAGGACTCAGCAGCGCCATCTACCTGCTGACTGTCTGGTACATGTATGAGTGCAGGAGCGGCGAGCTCCACCCCCTATATAGATGTGCCCCAGGACTCAGCAGCGCCATCTACCTGCTGACTGTCTGGTACATGTATGAGTGCAGGAGCAGCGAGCTCCACCCCCTATATAGATGTGCCCCAGGACTCAGCAGCGCCATCTACCTGCTGACTGTCTGGTACATGTATGAGTGCAGGAGCGGCGAGCTCCACCCCCTATATAGATGTGCCCCAGGACTCAGCAGCGCCATCTACCTGCTGACTGTCTGGTACATGTATGAGTGCAGGAGCGGCGAGCTCCACCCCCTATATAGATGTGCCCCAGGACTCAGCAGCGCCATCTACCTGCTGACTGTCTGGTACATGAGGCCATGTATGAGTGCAGGAGCGGCGAGCTCCACCCCCTATATAGATGTGCCCCAGGGCTCAGCAGCGCCATCTACCTGCTGACTGTCTGGTACATGTATGAGTGCAGGAGCGGCGAGCTCCACCCCCTATATAGATGTGCCCCAGGGCTCAGCAGCGCCATCTACCTGCTGACTGTCTGGTACATGTATGAGTGCAGGAGCGGCGAGCTCCACCCCCTATATAGATGTGCCCCAGGACTCAGCAGCGCCATCTACCTGCTGACTGTCTGGTACATGTATGAGTGCAGGAGCGGCGAGCTCCACCCCCTATATAGATGTGCCCCAGGGCTCAGCAGCGCCATCTACCTGCTGACTGTCTGGGACATTCTCCTCCGGGCAGTCCTGGGAATACAGAGGACTCAGGGGACATCTCTCGGGGGGATTTCTCCTACTGGATCCATCTGTGGAGACACAAACACACAGTGACGGAATACATGAGCTGCTGTAGATCTGTCTATACATCAGACACTTCTAGGGTTAGTTATGGGGTGACCCTAAATGACATTGGAAACAACTGAGGTCTCTGACACAAGACATTAGATCCTGTAAATTGCTCGGTTTGGCCTCCATGGATCAGACTTGTTCTACCAGCACATTCCACAGATGCTCGATCAGATTGAGACTTGGTGGTGGGTGAGTGGGGTAGTTGGAGTTGTCACCACTTTCATCTCTATGTCATGTCTTTAGCCACTTGGCCTGTGCACATGGAGGACGCCAGGCTGTTACCACAGCCACCTCCATGTCACAAACCTCACAGGAACCTAGCTGCTCTTGCACACTCTCGACCAGCATGGTGACCTGGACTCTGGGATCAGTCAAGGTAGCTCGATTCCACCAATTTTGGGCCCTCACCACAAGACTCTCTCCTACTATGTCGACTGCTTCATTGGTCATCAGTAACATACCGAGAAAGCTGACAGTGCGCTGAATTCAGCTTTCTAGTGGTATACAATACCGCCAGTGCCAAAGGATATGAAAGGTCCTCTGTAAATGAGGGGCCACATTACACATTCTGGCTACCAACTACAACTTCTTCTTTCAGGTCTGTAGAACATTGGAGCTGTCGAACACTGGGACATGTTTCCTGAGCGCTCCTACTGACGCTGACTCAGCCTGGGATGGGGCTGGTGTCCTGGCTTAGAAGGTCACCGCTGCAGGTATCTCCCTCTGGGAGGGCAACACCAACTTGGTGCAGGATCTGAAACTGCGTCCATCTTCTCAACTAGCACCAAATACAGGTAGATGGACACACTAATGGCAACTGGGTTAGGAGTTTTACTACTTTACTAGTCTTCGAGAAGAAAGAACAACTTGATACAGGAGATGAACAAAGAGTTAACAACATTGTCTTCCTCTCATAGTCTTCAGCAGTCTGACCTGTACAAGGGGAGTCTCCCTCTCCCTCACGTAGAGTTTGCTGTGTGGTTACAGACTTCACTTTGCTGGCGGCTGCCATACACCTCCTGGGAATTGAGCTGCCATTACACATCTCTCTAGAGGATCTCAAGCCTTCTACACTTCTCAACGCTCGGTCTCTGCTCAGCCTGCCTTCCCGACCTTTAGATCACGTCCTGCCCTTGGACTGTCTGCGTGCCAACTAACAGGGTGGATCTGTAGGAACTTTGCTCCCTAGTGGCTTGAGGGGGTGAACTCCACGCCATAAACACAGCTGACCATCCATGTGATGTAAAAAGTGATTCCTCAGACCAGACACCTTCTAATGCTCCATGGCCCAGCACTGATGGTCAAATGCCCATTGTTGGCAAGTAACCGGGGTCGTCAAGGGCACTCAGGTCTCCACAGCCCCCTAACCAGCAAGCTGTGGTTTCCTATGTGTCCTGACATCTTTCTGTCATCATCAGGGCTGCATCTGCCACGAGGAGAGACGAGTATCTTGCCTTAGGGGGCAGCACTTGGGCGAGCTCACCCAGCGGTTTTGTTCAGACTGAATACGTCCAACACGAAACTACTATTATTACAATAAGCGGAGGCCCAGCAGAGGATTGGGCTTCAGTGGTCATGTGGGTTACCTAAGCGTCATTATGCTTGTGAGCATTGAATCCGAAATTTTTGGAATATTCGTAGGGTCCACTATGGGATACTATACTGTGTGCAGGAGCCACTATGGGACAGCCTGTGACTCTCTCTCTATATCTATCTATCTATCTACAATGCCTTGCGAAAGTATTCGGCCCCCTTGAACTTTTCAACCTTTTGCCACATTTCAGGCTTCAAACATAAGGATATAAAATTTTAATTTTTTGGTGAAGAATCAACAACAAGTGGGACACAATCGTGAAGTGGAACGAAATTTATTGGATATTTTAAACTTTTGTAAAAAATAAAAAACTGAAAAGTGGGGCGTGAAATATTATTCGGCCCCTTTACTTTCAGTGCAGCAAACTCACTCCAGAAGGTCAGTGAGGATCTCTGAATGATCCAATGTTGTCCTAAATGACTGATGATGATAAATATAATCCACCTGTGTGTACAAGTCTCCGTATAAATGCACCTGCTCTGTGGTAGTCTCAGGCTTCTGTTTAAAGCGCAGAGAGCATCATGAAGACCAAGGAACACACCAGGCAGGTCCGTGATACTGTTGTGGAGAAGTTTAAAGCCAGATTTGGATACAAAAAGATTTCCCAAACTTTAAACATCCCAAGGAGCACTGTGCAAGCGATCCTATTGAAATGGAAGGAGTATCAGACCACTGCAAATCTACCAAGACCCGGCCGTCCCTCTAAACTTTCATCTCAAACAAGGAGAAGACTGATCAGAGATGTAGCCAAGAGGCCCATGATCACTCTGGATGAACTGCAGAAATCTACAGCTGAGTTGGGAGAGTCTGTCCATAGGACAACAATCAGTCGTACACTGCACAAATCTGGCCTTTATGGAAGAGTGGCAAGAAGAAAGCCATTTCTCAAAGATATCCATAAAAAGTCACCTGGGAGACACCAAACATGTGGAAGAAGGTGCTCTGCTCAGATGGAACCAAAATCCAACTTTTTGGCCACAATGCAAAACGATATGTTTGGCGTAAAAGCAACACAGCTCATCCCCCTGAACACACCATCCCCACTGTCACACATGGTGGTGGCAGCATCATGGTTTGGGCCTGCTTTTCTTCAGCAGGGACAGGGAAGATGGTTAAAATTGATGGGAAGATGGATGGAGCCAAATACAGGACCATTCTGGAAGAAAACCTGTTGAAGTCTGCAAAAGACCTGAGACTGGGACGGAGATTTATCATCCAACAAGACAATGATCCCAAACATAAAGCCAAATCTACAATGGAATGGTTCCCAAATAAACGTATCCAGGTGTTAGAATGGCCAAGTCAAAGTCCAGACCTGAATCCAATCGAGAATCTGTGGAAAGAGCTGAAAACTGCTGTTCACAAACGCTCTCCATCCAACCTCACTGAGCTCCAGCTGTTTTCCAAGGAAGAATGGGCAAGAATTTCAGTCTCTCCATGTGCAAAACTGATAGAGACATACCCCAAGCGACTTGTATCTGTAATCACAGCAAAAGGGGGCGCTACAAAGTATTAACTTAAGGGGGTCGAATAATTTGGCACGCCCCACTTTTCAGTTTTTTTTTTTTTTTACAAAAGTTTAAAATATCCAATAAATTTCGTTCCACTTCACGATTGTGTCCCACTTGTTGTTGATTCTTCACCAAAAAATTTTAATTTTATATCCTTATGTTTGAAGCCTGAAATGTGGCAAAAGGTTGAAAAGTTCAAGGGGGCCGAATACTTTCGCAAGGCACTGTATCTATCTATATGTGCCCAGAAATATCTCTATATCTACACTATATATACGTCACTACTTACCATGTGATGTCCGGGGGGGCCGGTGATCCTCCATCATGACCTCCTTGTACCGATCCTTGTGTCCTTCTAAATACTCCCACTCCTCCATGGAGAAATAGACAGCGACATCCTGACACCTTATAGGAACCTGACAACACAATGATACAGTCATCACCCAGACCCCTCCAGTGCTGTTACTGGAGAATTTCCCAGCATTCCCAGCAGTGTCACCTCTCCAGTCAGCAGCTCAATCATCTTGTTGGTGAGTTCTAGAATCTTCTGCTCATGTATCAGGGAGAGAGGGGGAGGCTCTGTGATGGGGCCCCGGCTCCTGCTCCATCCTCCTCCTGGCTCTGTGATGGGGCCCCGGCTCCTGCTCCATCCTCCTCCTGGCTCTGTGATGGGGCCCCGGCTCCTGCTCCATCCCCCTCCTGGCTCTGTGATGGGGCCCCGGCTCCTGCTCCATCCTCCTCCTAGCCCTGTGATGGGGCCCCGGCTCCTGCTCCATCCTCCTCCTGGCTCTGTGATGGGGCCCCGGCTCCTGCTCCATCCTCCTGACTCCTGGAGATGGCTGCTGGGGGCCACACAGTCCCCCAATGTCTTCACTAGAGAGTATTCCTGTGTATGGAGAGACAATGAGGGGTATAAATCCTTCCTGACTCCAAATCTGACCATCAGAATAAATCCCTGGATCATCGCCCGATCTCCAGTAATCTACTGACTATAACCTGGAATATTATTACACTCCAGACACTTCTGAACTGTTATATTGAAATCCCCTTCCCTTCTATGTTGTGTATAAACCTTCTTTCCTCTAGATGTAGTGGACGCCTCCTTGTTATAGGTACAGTCCATAGTCTCACTGCTCTTACAGTAAAGAATCCCTTCTATGTTGTGTATAAACCTTCTTTCCTCTAGATGTAGTGGACGTCTCCTTGTTATAGGTACAGTCCATAGTCTCACTGCTCTTACAGTAAAGAATCCCTTCTATGTTGTGTATAAACCTTCTTTCCTCTAGATGTAGTGGCGTCTCCTTGTTATAGGTACAGTCCATAGTCTCACTGCTCTTACAGTAAAGAATCCCTTCTATGTTGTGTATAATCCTTCTTTCCTCTAGATGTAGTGGACGTCTCCTTGTTATAGGTACAGTCCATAGTCTCACTGCTCTTACAGTAAAGAATCCCTTCTATGTTGTGTATAATCCTTCTTTCCTCTAGATGTAGTGGTCGCTCCTTGTTATAGGTACAGTCCATAGTCTCACTGCTCTTACAGTAAAGAATCCCTTCTACAGTGCTGGCCAAAAGTATTGGCACCCCTGCAATTCTGTCAGATAATACTCAATTTCTTCCAGAAAATGATTGCAATCACAAATGCTTTGGTAATAATATCTTCATTTAATTTGTTGTCAATGAAAAACCACAAAAAGAATTGTCAAAAAGCCAAATTGGATATAATTCCACACCAAACATAAAAAAGGGGGTGGACAAAAGTATTGGCACCCTTTGAAAAATCATGTGATGCTTCTCTAATTTGTGTAATTAACAGCACCTGTTACTTACCTGTGGCACATAACAGGTGGTGGCAATAACTAAATCACACTTGCAGCCAGTTGAAATGGATTAAAGTTGACTCAACCTCTGTCCTCTGTCCTTGTGTGTACCACATTGAGCATGGAGAAAAGAAAGAAGACCAAAGAACTGTCTGAGGACTTGAGAAGCAAAATTGTGAGGAAGCCTGAGCAATCTCAAGGCTACAAGTCCATCTCCAAAGACCTGAATGTTCCTGTGTCTACCGTGCGCAGTGTCATCAAGAAGTGTAAAGCCCATGGCACTGTGGCTAACCTCCCTAGATGTGGACGCAAAAGAAAAATTGACGAGAGATTTCAACGAAAGATTGTGCGGATGGTGGCTAAAGAACCTCGACTAACATCCAAACAAGTTCTAGCTGCCCTGCAGTCCGAGGGTACAACAGTGTCAACCCGTACTATCCGTCGGCGTCTGAATGAAAAGGGACTCTATGGTAGGATACCCAGGAAGACCCCACTTCTGACCCAGAGACAGAAAAAAGCCAAAACTTACCTGAGAAAGCCAAAAACTTTTTGGAAGAATGTTCTCTGGTCAGATGAGACAAAAGTAGAGCTTTTTGGGAAAAGGCATCAACATAGAGTTTACAGGAAAAAAAAAGAGGCCTTCAAAGAAAAGAACACGGTCCCTACAGTCAAACATGGCGGAGGTTCCCTGATGTTTTGGGGTTGCTTTGCTGCCTCTGGCACTGGACTGCTTGACCGTGTGCATGGCATTATGAAGTCTGCAGCATAATGTAGGGCCCAGTGTGAGAAAGCTGGGTCTCCCTCAGAGGTCATGGGTCTTCCAGCAGGACAATGACCCAAAACACACTTCAAAAAGCCCTAGAAAATGGTTTGAGAGAAAGCCCTGGAGACTTGTAAAGTGGCAGCAATGAGTCCAGACCTGAATCCCATAGAACACCCAAGGAGAGATCTCACAATGGCAGTCTGGAGAAGGCGCCCTTCACATCTCAGGGACCTGGAGAAATTCCAGCAGAGCATTGGAAGAAACTCATTGATGGTTACCGGAAGCGGTTGTTCGCAGTTATTTTGTCTAAAGGTTGTGCTACCAAGTATTAGGCTGAGGGTGTCAATACTTTTGTCTGGCCCATTTTTGGCGTTTTGTGTAAAATGATCAATGATTTGACTTTTTTTTCATTCTCTTTTGTATTTTTTCATTGCAAGCAAAATAAATGAAGATATTATTACCAAAGCATTTGTGATTGCAATCATTTTCTGGAAGAAATTGAGTATTATCTGACAGAATTGCAGGGGTGCCAATACTTTTGGCCAGCACTGTATGTTGTGTATAAACCTTCTTTCCTCTAGATGTAGTGGACGTCTCCTTGTTATAGGTACAGTCCATAGTCTCACTGCTCTTACAGTAAAGAATCCCTTCTATGTTGTGTATAATCCTTCTTTCCTCTAGATGTAGTGGACGTCTCCTTGTTATAGGTACAGTCCATAGTCTCACTGCTCTTACAGTAAAGAATCCCTTCTATGTTGTGTATAAACCTTCTTTCCTCTAGATGTAGTGGACGTCTCCTTGTTATAGGTACAGTCCATAGTCTCACTGCTCTTACAGTAAAGAATCCCTTCTATGTTGTGTATAATCCTTCTTTCCTCTAGATGTAGCGGACGCCTCCTTGTTATAGGTACAGTCCATAGTCTCACTGCTCTTACAGTAAAGAATCCCTTCTATGTTGTGTATAAACCTTCTTTCCTCTAGATGTAGTGGACGCCTCCTTGTTATAGGTACAGTCCATAGTCTCACTGCTCTTACAGTAAAGAATCCCTTCTATGTTGTGTATAAACCTTCTTTCCTCTAGTTGTAGTGGACGTCTCCTTGTTATAGGTACAGTCCATAGTCTCACTGCTCTTACAGTAAAGAATCCCTTCTATGTTGTGTATAAACCTTCTTTCCTCTAGATGTAGTGGACGCCTCCTTGTTATAGGTACAGTCCATAGTCTCACTGCTCTTACAGTAAAGAATCCCTTCTATGTTGTGTATAAACCTTCTTTCCTCTAGATGTAGTGGACGTCTCCTTGTTATAGGTACAGTCCATAGTCTCACTGCTCTTACAGTAAAGAATCCCTTCTATGTTGTGTATAAACCTTCTTTCCTCTAGATGTAGTGGACGCCTCCTTGTTATAGGTACAGCCCATAGTCTCACTGCTCTTACAGTAAAGAATCCCTTCTATGTTGTGTATAAACCTTCTTTCCTCTAGATGTAGTGGACGCCTCCTTGTTATAGGTACAGTCCATAGTCTCACTGCTCTTACAGTAAAGAATCCCTTCTATGTTGTGTATAATCCTTCTTTCCTCTAGATGTAGTGGTCGCCTCCTTGTTATAGGTACAGTCCATAGTCTCACTGCTCTTACAGTAAAGAATCCCTTCTATGCTGTGTATAATCCTTCTTTCCTCTAGATGTAGTGGACGCCTCCTTGTTATAGGTACAGTCCATAGTGTCACTGCTCTTACAGTAAAGAATCCCTTCTATGATGTGTATAAACCTTCTTTCCTCTAGATGTAGCGGACGCCTCCTTGTTATAGGTACAGTCCATAGTGTCACTGCTCTTACAGTAAAGAATCCCTTCTATGTTGTGTATAATCCTTCTTTCCTCTAGATGTAGTGGATGTCTCCTTGTTATAGGTACAGTCCATAGTCTCACTGCTCTTACAGTAAAGAATCCCTTCTATGTTGTGTATAAACCTTCTTTCCTCTAGATGTAGTGGACGCCTCCTTGTTATAGGTACAGTCCATAGTCTCACTGCTCTTACAGTAAAGAATCCCTTCTATGTTGTGTATAAACCTTCTTTCCTCTAGTTGTAGTGGACGTCTCCTTGTTATAGGTACAGTCCATAGTCTCACTGCTCTTACAGTAAAGAATCCCTTCTATGTTGTGTATAAACCTTCTTTCCTCTAGATGTAGTGGACGCCTCCTTGTTATAGGTACAGTCCATAGTCTCACTGCTCTTACAGTAAAGAATCCCTTCTATGTTGTGTATAAACCTTCTTTCCTCTAGATGTAGTGGACGTCTCCTTGTTATAGGTACAGTCCATAGTCTCACTGCTCTTACAGTAAAGAATCCCTTCTATGTTGTGTATAAACCTTCTTTCCTCTAGATGTAGTGGACGCCTCCTTGTTATAGGTACAGCCCATAGTCTCACTGCTCTTACAGTAAAGAATCCCTTCTATGTTGTGTATAAACCTTCTTTCCTCTAGATGTAGTGGACGCCTCCTTGTTATAGGTACAGTCCATAGTCTCACTGCTCTTACAGTAAAGAATCCCTTCTATGTTGTGTATAATCCTTCTTTCCTCTAGATGTAGTGGTCGCCTCCTTGTTATAGGTACAGTCCATAGTCTCACTGCTCTTACAGTAAAGAATCCCTTCTATGCTGTGTATAATCCTTCTTTCCTCTAGATGTAGTGGACGCCTCCTTGTTATAGGTACAGTCCATAGTGTCACTGCTCTTACAGTAAAGAATCCCTTCTATGATGTGTATAAACCTTCTTTCCTCTAGATGTAGCGGACGCCTCCTTGTTATAGGTACAGTCCATAGTGTCACTGCTCTTACAGTAAAGAATCCCTTCTATGTTGTGTATAATCCTTCTTTCCTCTAGATGTAGTGGATGTCTCCTTGTTATAGGTACAGTCCATAGTCTCACTGCTCTTACAGTAAAGAATCCCTTCTATGTTGTGTATAAACCTTCTTTCCTCTAGATGTAGTGGACGCCTCCTTGTTATAGATACAGTCCATAGTCTCACTGCTCTTACAGTAAAGAATCCCTTCTATGTTGTGTATAAACCTTCTTTCCTCTAGATGTAGTGGACGTCTCCTTGTTATAGGTACAGTCCATAGTCTCACTGCTCTTACAGTAAAGAATCCCTTCTATGTTGTGTATAAACCTTCTTTCCTCTAGATGTAGTGGACGCCTCCTTGTTATAGGTACAGTCCATAGTCTCCCTGCTCTTACAGTAAAGAATCCCTTCTATGTTGGTGGAGATGATAGAAATGTAGTACACTTACCTCTCCGCTCAGCAGGTAGATGATCTCCAAGGTGAAGTCTAATATTCTTCTGGTGATCTCATTCCTGTCCTTGTCCATCCTTGGTGGGTCATTCAGGAGAAGGAGCGTTCTGGAGGAGAAGAGGAGGAAACTGGATGAGCTGGAGGATCTAGTACTGAGGAGGGGCCCGAAATCATACAGGGGCCACATGATGTGTGACATACAGGAGCTCCTCAGAGCCCCCAGCACATGGATACAGGAGGATTCCCACAGACACCAGCACCAGTGATGGGGCCCATTGTATGTCACTGCAGGATGGAACTAAGACTCTGTTCACACCTGTACCACAGACACCAGCACCAGTGATGGGGCCCAGAACCCCCTGATGTCATCTTACCTTATAGCGGGAGTTTTCTCCTAAATCCCCAGGTGTGAACGTGTCCTGAGAGCAGCCAGCGAGCCCCTGCTGTATATACAGTATATATATATATCTATAGCCTGTGATAATGGCTGATAACAGAGAGAACAACACAACAGCAGTGACTACCGGCCAGGACCTGCTCTGTATCTGCTACACTGCAAGAGCTGAAGGACCTGTGATGATGTCACCATCATGTGACCAGTGCATGAGGGGCGGAGCTCAGGAGAGGAGACTGCTGAATGAAGGATCCGTGATGATGTCACCATCATCTTGCATGACAGGCGAAGCCTATGTGCTTAGTATGGTACATTAGGAATTGTTGGTTGCAGCTTGTGAGAGTTTTGGAAATGCTGGGAATCGTTGATTAGAATGTTAATCTGTTTTCCCTTAGTCCTAACAGCAGCACAGTATGGGGTATTTCTGCCCTTGTGTGCTGGCAGGACAGGCTAAACTTTTTAATTAGCATAATTAATGCCTGACTATACTGCCCTATAAGAGGGCGAGAGAGACCTCTTCCCTGTGTCAATTATAAAGAAAAACAATGCTATATGGGGAGGGGGTAAGCTTGTAGATGAGAAGTGCTGATGAAGGACCTGTGATGATGTCATGAGGGGCGGAGCTCAGTAGAGGGGAGGTGTTGTTCTCTCTTCTTGTGTCTCTTCTGTTTAATGTTCTTTGATATCCCCTAATAACAGTCTGGACATGCTGGGAATTATAGTTCTCTCCTTTGACAGAGTGTAAGAGGGAGAAATAGTGCGGCGTACCTTGTTGAGGTTAGCCATTGTAGACTAGCTCCCCCTCCCTATTTACTGACTAATCTCTGGATTGGGGCTGAGCTTTACTTGCCACTAGCACATCCTACCTGACTTTAACCCTTCCTTTTCCTCTGTCAATGAGACGTCTCATCACTTCGCTCCTGGTCCTGTAGCCGCCTCTCCCCAGTACTATAAACACTACATTATGGTTGTTGGGCCTAGTACAGACTTTGCATTGGGGTCCAGGAGTTTCATGTTTCTCCTCTGGGCTCAGATGCTCACAGTTGTCTGCAGTTTTCAGGTCTGGGTAGCCTGAGCTCTATCTGTCAGTCCTCCATCTGCCTGTGAGGTCTTATGTACATGACAGCCCCGTTTTTCGTGGACCTAATGTCAGTGAAAATCAGATGTGTCTGTCAGAGATGGGCGAACTTCGTAATGAGGCAGGTTCGTCCCGAATATTCCAAATTGTGCGTTTTTTAATGAAACCAAACGAATGGCAATCCGTCTCAGATGCACACAAATGGATGGCTGCCACTACATGTATGACCAGAAAACACAGTGGAGACACGTGTGTATGACTCTGACACAGAGTGTGACACTGTAGTAACACCTGACAACTGCTCAGCTAATAGACAGTGTGGACCTTACAGTGCTGATGTCATATGGACCATATAAGGTGGTGCACTCGTGATCAGACTTCAGTTGCTGTAATGGTGGACATGCAAATAGATCTGTGATCCATCTCACTGTATCCTAGGCTATAGCATGGGTCAGAAAAAGCAATAGGAACTCCAGCAATAGTTATAGGGCTAGGAAACAGACAGAGGGTCTGACAAAATGAGGGGGAGAAGGAAACACTTGTACAAGAATTAATAATGATAACACTGCTCCTGGTTTTGGTGGCACCACCAGTAGCTGCTGGATTGTTGTACTTCCTGAGAATGAAGAATAGACTTTTGATTATTTAGCTGGCTCATCTCCGTCACAGGAGGATATTACATCTGAGATTGATGTGAAGTCAGGTTTCTGTGTGTTCCTCCTCCTCCTACATAATAGGTAATTTACCACAGGGCCTTTCTGGACTGTCTAACTTGTAGAGATGTGGCACCTGCTGAGCAATCTATTTCTCCTAGTCAGAGCAGTCTTCCTCCTCTTTTTGATGAGCTGGATGAGAACAGTCAGCATTGTGTGCAACTAGAAGAAGAATGACTGGTGGTAGTGGAGGTAGTAGTGGCAGGGGTTGTGGTACGGGTAATTGTTCTGGTAGGGGAGCTAGGGGGATATCTGAATGTGGATATGCTGAGGGTGTGCATGGCCATGATGTGTGGGGAGAGAAGATGATGACTTGTGGATAGGACCTGGTAGAGTGATAAGGTGACATCAGATGAAGAGGCTAATGGCAGTGGTGATAGTAATGATTCCCGTTATTGTACAGGCCCAATATCCAAAAAGCCTGCCCGGGCCAGGCCTAGGGGAATCTCTTGGGGTGGGGGGGGTGGCAGACTTGTTTCCGTTGCTGTTAGCAGCACAAATTACACGCGGTCATCTCTCATGTGCAAATTTTTTTTTGTACATTGCTAAATGATAAATCTATGGCGATGTGCAATATCTGCAAACAGAAACTCAGCTGTGTCCGTGCAGGAACAAATGTAGTAACGACATCTCTACGTACTCACATGAAAAGGCTTCACTCTCTTGTTCGGAAAAATTGACTTGGCAGTGGCAGGGGAAATGAGAAAGACTGTTCTACTCCTTCCCATGATCTTCCTGGTAGAGGCCACATCTACACATAGCACATGGTCATCGTTATCATCACCAACTGTTTCTCCTCCTCTTCCACATCAACGTCAGTCATCCATAAGGGAATGTGTGTCCAGGAGACAGCATTACACGCTCAGTCATCTGGCAACTTCACTCGTACTTGGCCATCTGATGATGATGCAGTCACTGCCTTACCACTTATTGGATTCCACTGTGTTTCACCAACTGATGGCATGTCCTCAACCTCGATGGAGGATACCTAATGTGGGGAAGGTAGCTCCGTAGCAGCAATGGTGCGGACCCAACTAGTCAGAGAGAGGGACACGAAGTCTGGTGTAAAACAGGTTTATTTGAAAAAAACAGCAAAAATAAATACACCTTACGTCAGGCACAGAATAAGCAAAATAAAATACAGCCTTAACTTCAGGCAAAATGAAAAACAAAACCCTGTTCGTCTGATCACTAACTAGACAGTAAATACTAACTGTACGTAGGGCTTGCTACCAGCCACACGAACAAGCAACTTTAGCACAATACTGTTAAAGCAGACTCAGTGTCAGGACAGACCCAGACGCCTCCTCTCACTCCCAGGATCTGCCTGAAGTGCAGGCTCTGAGGCCTTTTATGGCCCAGTAACGAGCCTTAGGACCTACACCTGGGACTGAGGCCTACTCAAGACCCGCCCTGTACCATACATATGTCAGAAATCTGGGAGAGATATACCGTGATTCCAGCACTCGGCCTGTCACCTTCTCACACTAGCCACCATTATTTCTCTAGAAAAGCTGTCCCTGCTTTCGCCATGTGTCGGAAAACATGGATACGTCAGTCTGGGCAAAGGTGCACGCCACCATCGACACATGGAGCAGCAATTATGGACAATGACAATACATGGTCCACTGGGTCAATGTTTTGAACGTCTGCGGCCACAATCCAGGTGCTAGTTCCACCTTGATTGTGTAGTCCCAGTTCCAACATTATGCAGGGCCCATCCATCTCCTCTGGATCCTTCTCTCTGGACTGTTTCCTGCCACCATCTTGAGTGTAAGGTGAAGCACTGCCAGGCAATGTCTTACCCTGCATTAGAGGAGCCACACACAGTAAGAGCTGCTTCGTTGTATCTTGCACCAAGTATCCGTTGGATGGCTCCTCGCCAACTCCAACTGGACAGGGTTGCCAGTGACAATGGTATCAATGTTGCTGCACTGCATTTAGGATGAATAACACATTGTCCCTGCATATCCTTAATCTGGTGGTTCGATGCTTTATTATTAATCCATGTGGATTAAAAGAGATGCTCCACATGGCCAGAAAAGTCTCTGTGTATTTCAGCCGCTCTTATGTTGCAAAAAACTCCCTGCTCACTTTGAATTGACAAAACAGTCTGCCTTTGCACCTTATCTGCAACATTCTAACCTAACCTGGTGGAACTCCACCTTTAACATGCTGGAGCATCTCTGTGAGCAGCAGAAGGTGGTGGACAATTATTACATGCAGCAGACCACAGGGACAATGTGTTATTTCAAGATATGTCATTGGAGGCTTAGGAGGGAGGTGAGCCAGCTTCTCAAGCCCTTTGAAGAAGCCACCAAATTTGTCAGCAGGGACAACCACAGCATCAGTGATGTGATCTCTATTGTATATCTTACTGGAAACCCTTACACTAATGCAAGGAAGGATGGAAGAGGAGGAACAGTTTCCACCTCTTAGTCAATGTCATCACCCTATCTTGGTGGAGGAGGATGAGAATTTGGGACAGGGTCATTATGATGAAGGAACTTGTAAATATCATCAGGATAAGCTGTATATCCATCTTACCACAGCATTTAGTGAGACTAACTGCCATTCACATGTGTACCCATATGGTCTCTGCCCACTCCCAGTCCACCTCACTCTGCCAGTGCCACAAGTCAGGAGGAATAAAAGCAGCAGTGCACCTATAGTCCAGAAGATAACTCTGACCCAGTGGAATTCAGGACCAATAGGTTACAGCATTGGAAGGATCTGGCCCAATTTACCTGTATTATCATCTTCCATTTACTGTACTGCTGCGTCTCCTAAATAGCTACCACCACTGCCACCACTCACCAGACATGTCCTGCCGCCTGGTCCACCATCACATTCCACTATAGCACACTGTTGGCATAAAAAAAAAATAAAAAATTTGGATTTCACATCTGCTTCCATCACGGGATAAATTTTTGGTGGCTTGTTTTGTGAAAACCCAATTCTTCATCACTTTCCAGTGGCTCACAGCCACAAATTTGTCTCCCGAATAACAATAAGCCCCTGTAGCACTTACAAGTTATCAAAACGGGCTAATTTTTCTACAAAACCATTGCTTTCTGTAATATAACCACGACACGTGTGTCTAAAAAAAACCACGGGCAAGGAACTTTACCCCAATAATAGGGTAATTATTTGAATGTTTTAAATGCGGAATCAGTTCAAAAACTGTCTGTAAAAAAATGTATTGAGAAAAACTGATGGATTTTTTGCTAATTGACAAAAATAAACCATTAACCCTTTTATTTCTGAACGCAGTCTTACATTACAAAGGGTAGGGGATCATACAAGACTTATTGCGGATCCGTGATTGCAGATGACACACTGACAGGTTTGGCAGATCAGTATCCACTACGGTCATGTGCAGGAGGCCTCAATTCCAGTTGTAGAGCAGGACACATCGCAGCCCCAAACTACAGGGAAGCCGTACTTACATGACCTTCACATTTTTTCGGGAGTATGGAGTGTGCCCTCTTAACCTGTTTTAGTTGAACAAAATGTGGATTGTACCCAGTATGCCCTGCTCTACAACATTACAATCGGAACTGTAATTCTATCTATACAAGTGGAGATCATTTTAAGCCCTCCGTTTTTGGGGGTTGGGCACCAATGAATTAGCCCATGCTCAATAAAGTATAAACCACCCATCGTTTACTTGAATCTGACAGTTCTTTTATTGGCCTGAATCTGTGTTTAGGAGTTACCCCTTATACTGTATAGACGAAGATCAGATATCGATTTGTACGCATACCTTATAGCACAGACATTCATGGTCGCTATGAGATTCATGGTGACAATTCGACTTTGGTAGTAAACAAGACTCTTCTCATCTTCCTTAAATCCACAAGACTTTTCCTCCATGGATCCCGGTCACATTTGTCCGTTTAAGGTCTGTGAAGAACCTCATCGGTTACGGTCTTATTTTCCATATACTCCCGTGTGACTTCTCTGATGATCATTAAGTTTGGCTTTTGAAATTTATTTTCCACATTCTGAACATGAATATGGCTTCTCTCTGGTGTGAATTCTCTGATGTTCATTAACACTTGATATACTGTGTCTGTAAACCATTTCCCACATTCTGGATATGGTTTTTATCTTGTGTGAAGTCTCTGATGTTTAATATAGCTTGATTTATCTATAAACCTTTTTGAACATTCTGAGCATGAATATGGTCTCTCTCCTGTGTGAGTTCTTTGATGTACTATATAATGCTGTTTTTGATAAAAACCTTTCCCACATTCTGAGCATGAATACGGCTTCTCTCCTGTGTGAAGTCTCCCATGTTTAACAAGAGCTGATAGATCATTAAAACATTTCCCACATTCCGAACATGAATATGGCTTCTCTCCTGTGTGAATTCTCCTATGTCTACTATAACTTGAGTTATCTGTAAAACTTTTCCCACATTCCGAGCATGAATATGGCTTCTCTCCTGTATGAATTCTCTGATGTACAACAAAATAGCCTTTTTTCATAAAACTTTTCCCACATTCTGAACATGAATATGGCTTCTCTCCGGTGTGAATTCTTTCATGTGTTACAAGACCTGCCCTATTTATAAATTCCCTTCCGCATTCACCACACTGAAACCTTTTCTCATCTTTCTGGCTGGTACTTGTGGTCACAATCTGTGATTGGTCAGAAGGTTCCTCATGATTTGGAGGATTATATGATGGATCTGTACTGTGACGTCCTGGATGTACATTAGGGGTAATGAGATTTTCTCCTGAGCAGCGCTCCATCATATCTTCATCTTCTCCTTTATCACTTACTGATAACATGAAGTTTCCCTCAGAGATCTTACTGGGATTTTCTGTCAGGATTAAAAATGGATTCAGTGATTTTTTTTTTCAAGATACAAAGTAGAAAAATCTATAACATTCCTATTAGACTGGGAACACAGGCAGATTATAATGTATCAGTGACATAGCCCAGAGAGATAGAGGCGCTACTCTTAAAGGGAATGTGTCACCAAAAAGTTATTAATGTAAATTACTGTTTATTTTTGGACACTGTTAGACACTAGAGGGAGCATCATCTGTGTACTGTATCACTGCACACAGCCTATAGGAGATTTAAGACAGGAGCCAACCCTATCTTGTACATATTTAGGTGATTAAGATTAGATGATGTCATCTCAGTTACTTAGGCTACAGCAGTTACACAAATAAACCTCGGCACTACTACACTTAAAGCTTATAAAGAAAACAGATAAAATGCCCAGATAGCTGCAGCACCCACATCGGCACAGTCTTCTATGCCTTTTATAAGCTATATGTGTAGCAGTGGAGAGCTGTATGTGCGTCACAGAGATTGCTAAAGGACCCGTAAAAATGTTATGGAAGGTCCTTAAGCAACTAGTAAACATCTGTGTACTAAGTGATGCATTTACACATTGCAAAGATAATGCTCCTTCTGGTGGCCAACAGTGAAGTATAAAAACTTATTTTATCATTTTTAATATTTTCAGGTCAAATATCACAATATCTTCTAGAAAATTTAGAGAAGGAAAACCATCTAACCCTGGTGATAAATTACCAGACATTGTCTCTATGACCACTTGTGTTTCCTCCAGTGATGGGAGAATCTGAAGGGTTTTAGGCAAATGAGAGTCTGACAGAATCCAAGAAGGATCCTACTCATCATCCTCCTCCTCACATCTATCTCCAGTAGTCCAGTATTCACACAACGCTCCGGTATAACTTCTGCTTTATGGCTTATAGTTCTGTTCTTTGTTTAATAGCTGGAATTACTTTCTGCCCGGAGAGTTACTGGAAGGAGCTCTAAGGGGGAACCAACCTTAAGAAACCTGTGAATTCTCCTTCTCCATTCATTACTCCGTACCTGTGGTAACACCTCCTGGAATTTCCTCCTCCACTTCCCTCTTACACAGGTGATGGCCCCTCATCCTCTCTTCTTCAGCCTCCGCTTTAATATTAGTCACATCTTCTCCCTGATTTGTCATAGGTCACAATTCAGTACAATCCAGCAGAAATACAGGTGGGAAATCTAACAGAGCAACATAAGAAAGCAGCAAAATCTCTGAGGCCATGTATGAGTGCAGGAGCGGCGAGCTCCACCCCCTATATAGATGTGCCCCAGGACTCAGCAGCGCCATCTACCTGCTGACTGTCTGGTACATGTATGAGTGCAGGAGCGGCGAGCTCCACCCCCTATATAGATGTGCCCCAGGACTCAGCAGCGCCATCTACCTGCTGACTGTCTGGTACATGTATGAGTGCAGGAGCGGCGAGCTCCACCCCCTATATAGATGTGCCCCAGGACTCAGCAGCGCCATCTACCTGCTGACTGTCTGGTACATGTATGAGTGCAGGAGCGGCGAGCTCCACCCCCATATATAGATGTGCCCCAGGACTCAGCAGCGCCATCTACCTGCTGACTGTCTGGTACATGTATGAGTGCAGGAGCGGCGAGCTCCACCCCCTATATAGATGTGCCCCAGGGCTCAGCAGCGCCATCTACCTGCTGACTGTCTGGTACATGTATGAGTGCAGGAGCAGCGAGCTCCACCCCTATATAGATGTGCCCCAGGGCTCAGCAGCGCCATCTACCTGCTGACTGTCTGGTACATGTATGAGTGCAGGAGCGGCGAGCTCCACCCCCTATATAGATGTGCCCCAGGACTCAGCAGCGCCATCTACCTGCTGACTGTCTGGTACATGTATGAGTGCAGGAGCGGCGAGCTCCACCCCCTATATAGATGTGCCCCAGGACTCAGCAGCGCCAGCTACCTGCTGACTGTCTGGTACATGTATGAGTGCAGGAGCGGCGAGCTCCACCCCCTATATAGATGTGCCCCAGGGCTCAGCAGCGCCATCTACCTGCTGACTGTCTGGTACATGAGGCCATGTATGAGTGCAGGAGCGGCGAGCTCCACCCCCTATATAGATGTGCCCCAGGACTCAGCAGCGCCATCTACCTGCTGACTGTCTGGTACATGAGGCCATGTATGAGTGCAGGAGCGGCGAGCTCCACCCCCTATATAGATGTGCTCCAGGGCTCAGCAGCGCCATCTACCTGCTGACTGTCTGGTACATGTATGAGTGCAGGAGCGGCGAGCTCCACCCCCTATATAGATGTGCCCCAGGACTCAGCAGCGCCATCTACCTGCTGACTGTCTGGTACATGTATGAGTGCAGGAGCGGCGAGCTCCACCCCCCTATATAGATGTGCCCCAGGACTCAGCAGCGCCATCTACCTGCTGACTGTCTGGTACATGTATGAGTGCAGGAGCGGCGAGCTCCACCCCCTATATAGATGTGCCCCAGGACTCAGCAGCGCCATCTACCTGCTGACTGTCTGGTACATGACTCCATGTATGAGTGCAGGAGCGGTGAGCTCCACCCCCTATATAGATGTGCCCCAGGGCTCAGCAGCGCCATCTACCTGCTGACTGTCTGGTACATGAGGCCATGTATGAGTGCAGGAGCGGCGAGCTCCACCCCCTATATAGATGTGCCCCAGGGCTCAGCAGCGCCATCTACCTGCTGACTGTCTGGTACATGTATGAGTGCAGGAGCGGCGAGCTCCACCCCCTATATAGATGTGCCCCAGGACTCAGCAGCGCCATCTACCTGCTGACTGTCTGGTACATGTATGAGTGCAGGAGCGGCGAGCTCCACCCCCTATATAGATGTGCCCCAGGACTCAGCAGCGCCATCTACCTGCTGACTGTCTGGTACATGTATGAGTGCAGGAGCGGCGAGCTCCACCCCCTATATAGATGTGCCCCAGGACTCAGCAGCGCCATCTACCTGCTGACTGTCTGGGACATTCTCCTCCGGGCAGTCCTGGGAATACAGAGGACTCTCTGGGGGATTTCGGTCAATCGATCCATCTGTAGGAAACACACAGTGATAGAATAGATTGACATGTGATGATGAGATGATGGGAGTAGTAGTATCTAGATGATAAAGTCTCGCCTCCTTACACTGCTGATCAGACCAGTAATCCATCTCCTCTTTTGCTTCTTCTTTAATCTCAATCTTAATATCCATCAGATTTTCACCCTAAGGGAAGAAATAAAAATCAGTTTTGTACTCACTGTAAAATCCTTTTCTCGTTGTACTCATTGGGGGACACAGCACCATGCGTATAGTCCTGGCCACTAGTAGTAAAAGCTGTCGGCTCCACCTCTGGGTTATACCCTCTCACAGACACTGTGCTAGCTAGTTTGTTCCACAGCAGTAGAAGGAGCTTGTGGTTCAGGTGGGAGGCGAAGAGGTCTATGTCGGGTGTGCCCCACCGGGAGCACAACTGGAAAAAGATCTCTGGTGAAGAGACCACTCATCCGTGTCAAGCTTTCTTCAGCTTAGGTAGACTGTCGCCCAATTGTCCATGGCTGGAATGTGGACCCCCGACAGATCTGGAACATGATATTCCGCCCAAAGAAGAGAGCAAGAGGCTTCTTGCATGGCCGCATGGCTCCTGGTGCCCCCCCTGAAGGTTCAAGTAGGCAACTGCACTGGAGATGTTGGTCTGAACTCTTACCAAACGTCCTTGGAGGAGAGAGGTCCAATGAGACAGAATGAGTCCATCTCGGAAGATGGCCCTCAGTTCCAGTAGATTGATCTGGAGGAAGATCTAGGCTTAGGATCACAGGCCCTGAATGGTCAAGGCATCGAAGACCACTCCCCAGCCGGAAAGACTGGTGTTGGTGGAGATCACCTGCAAATGGAAGAGAAGAAAGGACTTCCCCCGAGAGACTCCTGGGGAAGAGAGGCACCAAAGAAACTTTCAATGACCCAGGAGAGGCAAGAGAATCAGCTGGTCGAGGCTGGATGAAGACTTGTCCCAGTGGACAAGAATCACCAATTGCAGAGGACACGGGTGGAACTGAGCAAAAGGGACAGCCTAGAAAGTCAAGATCATGGTGTCCAGGACCTGCATCCAGAACCGAAGAGAACTTTTAGAGTTCTTTCGAAGGCGGGACACACCGGATCGGAGGGCCAGGATCTTGGACTTCCAGAAGGATCTTGTCCCGGTGCGTGTCTAGGATCATGTTCAGAAATGTCATGTGCTGAGAAGGCACTAGACAGGAATTTTCCTCGCTGATAAGCCAGTCGAACCGGTGAAGGAGGTCCAGAGTGATCCATACGCTGATCAGATTGTCCGTCTTTGAGGTAACCTTCACCAGGAGGTCGTCCAAGTATGGAAACACGGCAACTTCTCTGGAACGGAGGATGGCTATGAGAGATGCCATCACCTTGTTAAATACTTAGGGGGTGGAGGCCAGACCCAAGGGAAGAGCAACAAACTGAAAATAACGCAACCCCACCACGAAACAAAGAAAACGCTGAAGGCACAGTGCAATGGGAATTTGAAGGTAAGCGTTGCACATATCGATGGACGACAGGAAATCGCTGGTCTTCAGGGATGCTACCACCAACCACAGGGACCCCCATGTGGAACCTGCGGACACAAACAAACCTGTTGAGCCCCTTTAGGTCCAGGATGGACCGTCCATCTAGGTAACGGTGAGCAGGTTCGAATAAAAGCCCTGGAAACACTCTAAAGCAGGGATGGGGATAATGATGCCCTGTCGCTAAAGCATGGAGACGGTCTGAAAAAAAGCGGTCACTCGAGCAGGGGAAGAAGGCAAAGTAGACGGAAAAAACAAATCTTCCATTTAGAAGGGCGGAGAACTGTTCAACAACCACTTCTCGGACCCAGGTGTTGTAGACGCTGGCAAGCCAGATCTCCCAGAAGGAGAACAGCCATCTGCCACCCTAGGAGTCCCGATTTGGGGAAGACCTTCATGCAGAGGAGTGCTTAGAAGAGGAAGGCCTGGAGGACTTGGTGTGGGACTGACAGGCAGGTCTGGGCTCAAAAAAGAGCTTCTTGAAGCGGTAGACTGTCCTCTGGAGTGAGAGGTGGAGCCACAAAAGGAGCAAAAAAACTGAGAGCAGCTGGAGGAGGGTGGCTGGCTCATAGGACACCTCTGGTGGAGGAGAGAGCTTTTTCCTCCTGTAGCCTCAGAGATGAGCTTTTCTAGGCCTTACCAATAAGCTGACCCAGTTCCTCCTGAGAGAAGAGAAGAGCCACGACCGCCTTCTTAGAGGCAGATTCAACATTCCACGAACGGATCCAAACAGTAGGGTGGATTGCCAGCGTTGGCGTCCACCTTGGCAAAAGGTAAGCATTGCACAAGTACTTAGAAGCTTTCAGGATTCGAGCGACGCGCAGCTGGTTGTCCTGGAGGGGAGCTTCATTGAAGACCCTTCCGCAGTGGTTTGGCCCAGGAGATGCCGGCCTTGTTGACTCAGGACGCAGCGAAGGAAGGCTGCAGAGAGGAGCCAGTCGTTACAAAGGCCGTCTTGACGAGTAAGTTCACCCTTTTGTCCGAGGGATCACTGAGGGAGGCAGAATCCGCTAAAGGCAGAATATTAGCCTGGGAGAGCGTAGCTATCGCGGGAGGCTCTAACTACTTAGAGACACACTGGGCTGGAAAAGGATGTTCGACTTCCTAGTGGAAGGCAGGGGTTTGTCTGGTTGAAGTCATTGTTCCCTCAAGATATGGTCAGATGCCCCATGGTTGGGGAAGACTAGAGGAGGGCGGCAATAGTGGTGGAAGAAGATGATATGTAGAGTATCTCTTACCATACGGATGAGCTCCTGCATAGCAGCAGATACAGATGTGCCTAGCTGATGCTCCGAGTAGGAGTCAGAGGCGTCCTGAGAAGAAACAGACTATGCAGGGGGAGACAAGGTTCCATCTGTCTGAGCGGAGGCGTGATCAAAGGCCCTATCCTGGGAGTGACAAGAGGAAGGGGAAGAGGATATTGACCTGTAGGAAGATTTCCTAGTCCTTTGCGGGGACGGCTCCTAGAGCTTCTACGGGATCAATGAGGGTGCCCGGTGAGAGGTCTATAAGACGCCGATAGAGCGGCAATCTGGGAAGGCAGCCATTTCAGAGTTTCTTCCACAGACTGATTAAGTCTGACAAAGTTGTTTATGGCCCGGGTAGGGAAAGCTGCCCAATCCGGGGGGAGGGTCTGCAGAAGAGGGGCCGGGAGGGTTTTGAGCTGGCTCAGGCGGACGGTAGAGAGAGCAGATGGGCTCAGGTAGACCGCATGGTAAGTTTTTATTACACGGGGTGCACTTGTAAAACATGGGAGGGGCCAAGGGGCGAGTTGGCTCATCATGGGAGGACATGGCAGAAAGGACCCTAAGGGGTAAATCAGGAAGAACAGCCTACCAAATCACTGGAGGAAGTCGCCGACTGCTGCAGGAAGCTGCATAGAGACGATTTGCAGATGCAGTGTCCCATAGAAACTGAAGAATATGATCCTGAGGAGCTGCAGTAGCCAGAAGGACTGCCAAAAGCCAGAAAGAAAAACACTTCTGAGGAAAAAAGATAGGAACTCCCACAGGAATTCTCGCAAAGGACCAGCAACCAGGGAATTGGGAAAAAAAGATGGAACCTCTTCTGGACCAATGGGAGGGCTAGGAGGAGACCTGGAAACCCAGGAAGGTTTAGGGGAGTTACTGCGTACTCACCTTATCCACCATTTACAGGGGCCGCAGGTTCATCCTTTCGGTGGTCCTCGCACGTGGAAGGTGGAGTCACTGGAATTCCAGCCGCCAATGCAGCGAGTGGGTACTGGGTGACTGGCGAGGTGCTCTTTTGCAGAGTGCTACGCCCACAGAGGGGTGCGACTAGTGTGGCATACACATTGAAGAACCCCCTGCACATGAAAGAAAAGACAGTACAGCCCGTAGTGCCAGGTCTATACCCATGGTGCTGTCCCCCCAATGAAATAAGTGAGAAATGTAAAATTCACTTCAGTTCGGTCACTTTGTAGTCAGATGTTGGTGAGACTTCAGCGCCATCTACCTGCTGACTGTCTAGGACATTCTCCTCCGGGCAGTCCTGGGAATACAGAGGACTCAGGGGACATCTCTCGGGGGGATTTCTCCTACTGGATCCATCTGTGGAGACACAAACACACAGTGACGGAATACATGAGCTGCTGTAGATCTGTCTATACATCAGACACTTCTAGAGTTAGTTATGGGGTGACCCTAAATAACTTTCTGCTACACCCCAAGATAATCCAGTCCGCCCCACATTGACCTCCCAGGCCTGGAGCTGCTGTTCATCCAGAGACTCGGCTTTCACTCTGTCCTCGGGGGAATCCATTCTCAGCAGGTGAGATGAAGTAAGGAGAACTACTACACCCAGTCTCCTCTCCGCTAGGAATTGGAAAAAAAATCACTGAGGTGTTGGAGAAATATTCCTGTGGTATCTCACACAAGACATTAGATCCTGTAAGTTGCTCGATTTGGCCTCCATGGATCAGACTTGTTCTGCCAGCACATTTCACAGGTGCTCGATCAGATTGAGATTTGGTGGTGGGTGAGTGAACCTAGATGCCCATGCATGACCAGCATGGTGACCTGGACTCTGGTATCAGGGAAAGCCGATTGTCAGCTTTCTAGTGGTATATACAGTAAAGGGATCTGAAACTGTGTCCATCCTGTCAACTAACGTCATATATACAGGTGGACAGACACAGAAACTACAACTGGGTTAGGAGTTTCAACTAGTTTACTAGTCTTCGAGAAGAAAGAACAACGTGATACAGTACTGTGTGGAGGGGCCACCGTGGGACATTATACCGTGTAGAGGGGCCACCGTGGGACATTATACCGTGTGGAGGGGCTGCCGTGGGACATTATACCGTGTGGAGGGGCCGCCGTGGGACATTATACCGTGTGGAGGGGCCGCCGTGGGACATTATACCGTGTGGAGGGGCTGCCGTGGGACATTATACCGTGTGGAGGGGCCGCCGTGGGACATTATACCGTGTAGAGGGGCTGCCGTGGGACATTATACCGTGTGGAGGGGCCGCCGTGGGACATTATACCGTGTGGAGGGGCCGCCGTGGGACATTATACCGTGTAGAGGGACCCCTATGTGATACTATACTGTGCCATTTCAATTTCCGCCTCGGGCAGCAGAAAAGCCAGAATCTGCCATGGTCATCATCATCAGGCACTTGTGCTTCTACATACTCGGACCAGATGGGCTAGCTTTCACTCCCCACACATATCAATAAGGCTTGGGCTCCCATGACCCTATGTATCAAACACCCCACGAGACCTGAGAAGATGTTCTGAACCAATCAACATCACAACTTGAGCCTTGTCCAGGTCACTCAGATCGTTGCGCTTCATAGAAGCCAGTGTAATACTGAAGACTATCGGGCTGAGCTCACTTTTTGTGGGATGAGTTGTAGATTTTACTGAGGGCATTTTAGACAATGTAGAAATTTATAATCACTCAATGACCAAAGTAAAACAGAGATTTCGTGATTTTTTTCCCATCACTATGAGAAGAAATAATTTATATTTATTCACTTGGATAATTCTATACATGGGGGACATCGGAGCAGAGATAGAGCCCCCTCCGAGTGTAAGTGCTCAGTTACTGCTGTCACAGGAGACTCCCAGCAGAGGGCGTTATATCCCCGTATATACAGATGTAGCAGTGATAACCCGAATTTCTGCAACATACACACATACATCTATATGTCTCCTCTTACCATGTGATGTCCGGGGGCCGGTATATATACAGTATACAGTCTCTCCTTACCATGTGATGTCCGGGGGGCGGTATATATACAGTATACAGTCTCTCCTTACCATGTGATGTCCGGGGGGGCCGGTGATCCTCCATCATGACCTCCTTGTACCGATCCTTGTGTCCTTCTAAATACTCCCACTCCTCCATGGAGAAATAGACAGCGACATCCTGACACCTTATAGGAACCTGACAACACAATGATACAGTCATCACCCAGACCCCTCCAGTGCTGTTACTGGAGAATTTCCCAGCATTCCCAGCAGTGTCACCTCTCCAGTCAGCAGCTCAATCATCTTGTTGGTGAGTTCTAGAATCTTCTGCTCATGTATCAGGGAGAGAGGGGGAGGCTTTTTCACTCTGGTGTATTCCTGTGTATGGAGAGAGAAAATAAGGGGTATAAATCCTTCCTGACTCCAAATTTGACAACCAAAATAAAAATCTCTCCAGTAATCTACTGACTATAACCTGGAATATTATAACACTCCAGACTTTCAGGCCCCACCATGACACCTTCCTCTGACAGTGCTCCATAGTCTCACTGCTCTTACAGTAAAGAATCCCTTCTATGTTGTGTATAATCCTTCTTTCCTCTAGATGTAGTGGACGCCTCCTTGTTATAGGTACAGTCCATAGTCTCACTGCTCTTACAGTAAAGAATCCCTTCTATGTTGTGTATAAACCTTCTTTCCTCTAGATGTAGTGGACGTCTCCTTGTTATAGGTACAGTCCATAGTCTCACTGCTCTTACAGTAAAGAATCCCTTCTATGTTGTGTATAAACCTTCTTTCCTCTAGATGGAGTGGACGTCTCCTTGTTATAGGTACAGTCCATAGTCTCACTGCTCTTACAGTAAAGAATCCCTTCTATGTTGTGTATAAACCTTCTTTCCTCTAGATGTAGTGGTCGCTCCTTGTTATAGGTACAGTCCATAGTCTCACTGCTCTTACAGTAAAGAATCCCTTCTATGTTGTGTATAAACCTTCTTTCCTCTAGATGTAGTGGATGTCTCCTTGTTATAGGTACAGTCCATAGTCTCACTGCTCTTACAGTAAAGAATCCCTTCTATGTTGTGTATAAACCTTCTTTCCTCTAGATGTAGTGGACGCCTCCTTGTTATAGGTACAGTCCATAGTCTCACTGCTCTTACAGTAAAGAATCCCTTCTATGTTGTGTATAAACCTTCTTTCCTCTAGATGGAGTGGACGTCTCCTTGTTATAGGTACAGTCCATAGTCTCACTGCTCTTACAGTAAAGAATCCCTTCTATGTTGTGTATAAACCTTCTTTCCTCTAGATGTAGTGGTCGCTCCTTGTTATAGGTACAGTCCATAGTCTCACTGCTCTTACAGTAAAGAATCCCTTCTATGTTGTGTATAAACCTTCTTTCCTCTAGATGTAGTGGATGTCTCCTTGTTATAGGTACAGTCCATAGTCTCACTGCTCTTACAGTAAAGAATCCCTTCTATGTTGTGTATAAACCTTCTTTCCTCTAGATGGAGTGGACGTCTCCTTGTTATAGGTACAGTCCATAGTCTCACTGCTCTTACAGTAAAGAATCCCTTCTATGTTGTGTATAAACCTTCTTTCCTCTAGATGGAGTGGACGCCTCCTTGTTATAGGTACAGTCCATAGTCTCACTGCTCTTACAGTAGAGAATCCCTTCTATGTTGTGTATAATCCTTCTTTCCTCTAGATGTAGTGGCCGCCTCCTTGTTATAGGTACAGTCCATAGTCTCACTGCTCTTACAGTAAAGAATCCCTTCTACGTTGTGTATAAACCTTCTTTCCTCTAGATGTAGTGGACGCCTCCTTGTTATAGGTACAGTCCATAGTCTCACTGCTCTTACAGTAAAGAATCCCTTCTATGCTGTGTATAAACCTTTCCTCTAGATGTAGTGGCCGCCTCCTTGTTATAGGTACAGTCCATAGTCTCACTGCTCTTACAGTAAAGAATCCCTTCTATGTTGGTGGAGATGATAGAAATGTAGTACACTTACCTCTCCGCTCAGCAGGTAGATGATCTCCAAGGTGAAGTCTAATATTCTTCTGGTGATGTCATTCCTGTCCTTGTCCATCCTTGGTGGGTCATTCAGGAGAAGGAGCGTTCTGGAGGAGAAGAGGAGGAAACTGGATGAGCTGGAGGATCTAGTACTGAGGAGGGGCCCGAAATCATACAGGGGCCACATGATGTGTGACATACAGGAGCTCCTCAGAGCCCCCAGCACATGGATACAGGAGGATTCCCACAGACACCAGCACCAGTGATGGGGCCCATTGTATGTCACTGCAGGATGGAACTAAGACTCTGTTCACACCTGTACCACAGACACCAGCACCAGTGATGGGGCCCAGAACCCCCTGATGTCATCTTACCTTATAGCGGGAGTTTTCTCCTAAATCCCCAGGTGTGAACGTGTCCTGAGAGCAGCCAGCGAGCCCCTGCTGTATATACAGTATATATATATATATCTATAGCCTGTGATAATGGCTGATAACAGAGAGAACACAACAGCAGTGACTACCGACCAGGACCTGCTCTGTATCTGCTACACTGCAAGAGCTGAAGGACCTGTGATGATGTCACCATCATGAGGGGCGGAGCTCAGGAGAGAAGAAGTGCTGGATGAAGGATCTGTGATGATGTCACTGAGGGGTGGGGCTCAGTTGTGGGGAAGTGTTGTAGTTCTCTCCCCTTCCATATAATAATAATAATACATTTTATTTATATGGCACCAACATATTCCGAAGCACTGTACAATTTGTAGGGTTCAAGTACAGAAAAAATAAGACATTACATAGAAAATAGTCAATTCACACACTGGGACTGAGGGCTCTGCTCACAAGAGCTTACAATCTATGAGGTAGAGGAGGTGACACAAGAGCTTACAATCTATGAGGTAGAGGTGACACAAGAGCTTACAATCTATGAGGTAGGTGAAACAAGAGCTTACAATCTATGAGGTAGAGGGGGTGACACAAGAGCTTACAATCTATGAGGTAGAGGTGACACAAGAGCTTACAATCTATGAGGTAGGTGACACAAGAGCTTACAATCTATGAGGTAGAGGGTGACACAAGAGCTTACAATCTATGAGGTAGAGGAGGTGACACAAGAGCTTACAATCTATGAGGTAGAGGAGGTGACACAAGAGCTTACAATCTATGAGGTAGAGGAGGTGACACAAGAGCTTACAATCTATGAGGTAGGAGGTGACACAAGAGCTTACAATCTATGAGGTAGAGGTGACACAAGAGCTTACAATCTATGAGGTAGAGGAGGTGACACAAGAGCTTACAATCTATGAGGTAGAGGAGGTGACACAAGAGCTTACAATCTATGAGGTAGAGGTGACACAAGAGCTTACAATCTATGAGGTAGAGGGTGACACAAGAGCTTACAATCTATGAGGTAGAGGAGGTGACACAAGAGCTTACAATCTATGAGGTAGAGGTGACACAAGAGTTTACAATCTATGAGGTAGAGCTGACACAAGAGCTTACAATCTATGAGGTAGAGGAGGTGACACAAGAGCTTACAATCTATGAGGTAGAGGAGGTGACACAAGAGCTTACAATCTATGAGGTAGAGGTGACACAAGAGCTTACAATCTATGAGGTAGAGGGGGTGACACAAGAGCTTACAATCTATGAGGTAGAGGAGGTGACACAAGAGCTTACAATCTATGAGGTAGAGGTGACACAAGAGCTTACAATCTATGAGGTAGAGGAGTTGACACAAGAGCTTACAATCTATGAGGTAGAGGGGGCGACAAAAGAGCTTACAATCTATGAGGTAGAGGAGGTGACACAAGAGCTTACAATCTATGAGGTAGAGGGGGTGACACAAGAGCTTACAATCTATGAGGTAGAGGTGACACAAGAGCTTACAATCTATGAGGTAGAGGAGGTGACACAAGAGCTTACAATCTATGAGGTAGAGGTGACACAAGAGCTTACAATCTATGAGGTAGAGGTGACACAAGAGCTTACAATCTATGAGGTAGAGGAGGTGACACAAGAGCTTACAATCTATGAGGTAGAGGAGGTGACACAAGAGCTTACAATCTATGAGGTAGAGGAGGTGACACAAGAGCTTACAATCTATGAGGTAGAGGAGGTGACACAGGAGAGCTTACACATCTATGAGGTAGTGGAGGTGACACAAGAGCTTACAATCTATGAGGTAGAGGTGACACAAGAGCTTACAATCTATGAGTTAGAGGTGACACAAGAGCTTACAATCTATGGGGTAGAGGGTGACACAAGAGCTTACAATCTATGAGGTAGAGGAGGTGACACAAGAGCTTACAATCTATGAGGTAGAGGAGGACACAAGAGCTTACAATCTATGAGGTAGAGGTGACACAAGAGCTTACAATCTATGAGGTAGAGGGTGACACAAGAGCTTACAATCTATGAGGTAGAGGAGGTGACACAAGAGCTTACAATCTATGAGGTAGAGGGTGACACAAGAGCTTACAATCTATGAGGTAGAGGAGGTGACACAAGAGCTTACAATCTATGAGGTAGAGGGGGTGACACAAGAGCTTACAATCTATGAGGTAGAGGAGGTGACACAAGAGCTTACAATCTATGAGGTAGAGGAGGTGACACAAGAGCTTACAATCTATGAGGTAGGGGGGTGACACAAGAGCTTACAATCTATGAGGTAGAGGTGACACAAGAGCTTACAATCTATGAGGTAGAGGAGGTGACACAAGAGCTTACAATCTATGAGGTAGAGGAGGTGACACAAGAGCTTACAATCTATGAGGTAGAGGAGGTGACACAAGAGCTTACAATCTATGAGGTAGGTGACACAAGAGCTTACAATCTATGAGGTAGAGGGGGTGACACAAGAGCTTACAATCTATGAGGTAGAGGTGACACAACAGCTTACAATCTATGAGGTAGGTGACACAAGAGCTTACAATCTATGAGGTAGAGGTGACACAAGAGCTTACAATCTATGAGGTAGAGGAGGTGACACAAGAGCTTACAATCTATGAGGTAGAGGAGGTGACACAAGAGCTTACAATCTATGAGGTAGAGGTGACACAAGAGCTTACAATCTATGAGGTAGAGGAGGTGACACAAGAGCTTACAATCTATGAGGTAGAGGGGGGGACACAAGAGCTTACAATCTATGAGGTAGAGGTGACACAAGAGCTTACAATCTATGAGGTAGAGGAGGTGACACAAGAGCTTACAATCTATGAGGTAGAGGAGGTGACACAAGAGCTTACAATCTATGAGGTAGGAGGTGACACAAGAGCTTACAATCTATAAGGTAGAGGTGACACAAGAGCATACAATCTATGAGGTAGAGGAGGTGACACAAGAGCTTACAATCTATGAGGTAGAGGTGACACAAGAGCTTACAATCTATGAGGTAGAGGAGGTGACACAAGAGTTTACAATCTATGAGGTAGAGGTGACACAAGAGCTTACAATCTATGAGGTAGAGGAGGTGACAAAAGAGCTTACAATCTATGAGGTAGAGGAGGTGACACAAGAGCTTACAATCTATGAGGTAGAGGTGACACAAGAGCTTACAATCTATGAGGTAGAGGAGGTGACACAAGAGCTTACAATCTATGAGGTAGAGGGGGCGACACAAGAGCTTACAATCTATGAGGTAGAGGAGGTGACACAAGAGCTTACAATCTATGAGGTAGAGGAGGTGACACAAGAGCTTACAATCTATGAGGTAGAGGAGGTGACACAAGAGCTTACAATCTATGAGGTAGAGGGGGTGACACAAGAGCTTACAATCTATGAGGTAGAGGTGACACAAGAGCTTACAATCTATGAGGTAGAGGAGGTGACACAAGAGCTTACAATCTATGAGGTAGAGGGGGTGACACAAGAGCTTACAATCTATGAGGTAGAGGTGACACAAGAGCTTACAATCTATGAGGTAGAGGAGGTGACACAAGAGCTTACAATCTATGAGGTAGAGGTGACACAAGAGCTTACAATCTATGAGGTAGAGGTGACACAAGAGCTTACAATCTATGAGGTAGAGGAGGTGACACAAGAGCTTACAATCTATGAGGTAGAGGAGGTGACACAAGAGCTTACAATCTATGAGGTAGAGGTGACACAAGAGCTTACAATCTATGAGGTAGAGGTGACACAAGAGCTTACAATCTATGAGGTAGAGGAGGTGACAAAGAGCTTACAATCTATGAGGTAGAGGTGACACAAGAGCTTACAATCTATGAGGTAGAGGAGGTGACACAAGAGCTTACAATCTATGAGGTAGAGGAGGTGACACAAGAGCTTACAATCTATGAGGTAGAGGAGGTGACACAAGAGCTTACAATCTATGAGGTAGAGGGGGGTGACACAAGAGCTTACAATCTATGAGGTAGAGGAGGTGACACAAGAGCTTACAATCTATGAGGTAGAGGAGGTGACACAAGAGCTTACAATCTATGAGGTAGAGGTGACACAAGAGCTTACAATCTATGAGGTAGAGGGGGTGACACAAGAGCTTACAATCTATGAGGTAGAGGTGACACAAGAGCTTACAATCTATGAGGTAGAGGTGACACAAGAGCTTACAATCTATGAGGTAGAGGGGGTGACACAAGAGCTTACAATCTATGAGGTAGAGGAGGTGACACAAGAGCTTACAATCTATGACGTAGAGGAGGTGACACAAGAGCTTACAATCTATGAGGTAGAGAGGGTGACACAAGAGCTTACAATCTATGAGGTAGAGGTGACACAAGAGCTTACAATCTATGAGGTAGAGGAGGTGACACAAGAGCTTACAATCTATGAGGTAGAGGAGGTGACACAAGAGCTTACAATCTATGAGGTAGAGGAGGTGACACAAGAGCTTACAATCTATGAGGTAGAGGGGTGACACAAGAGCTTACAATCTATGAGGTAGAGGTGACACAAGAGCTTACAATCTATGAGGTAGGGTGACACAAGAGCTTACAATCTATGAGGTAGAGGGGTGACCCAAGAGCTTACAATCTATGAGGTAGAGGTGACACAAGAGCTTACAATCTATGAGGTAGGGGTGACACAAGAGCTTACAATCTATGAGGTAGAGGGGGTGACACAAGAGCTTACAATCTATGAGGTAGAGGAGGTGACACAAGAGCTTACAATCTATGAGGTAGAGGGGTGACATAAGAGCTTACAATCTATGAGGTAGAGGAGGTGACACAAGAGCTTACAATCTATGAGGTAGAGGAGGTGACACAAGAGCTTACAATCTATGAGGTAGGAGGTGACACAAGAGCTTACAATCTATGAGGTAGAGGTGACACAAGAGCTTACAATCTATGAGGTAGAGGGTGACACAAGAACTTACAATCTATGAGGTAGAGGAGGTGACACAAGAGCTTACAATCTATGAGGTAGAGGTGACACAAGAGCTTACAATCTATGAGGTAGAGGGGTGACACAAGAGCTTACAATCTATGAGGTAGAGGGGGTGACACAAGAGCTTACAATCTATGAGGTAGAGGTGACACAAGAGCTTACAATCTATGAGGTAGAGGGGTGACACAAGAGCTTACAATCTATGAGGTAGAGGGGTGACACAAGAGCTTACAATCTATGAGGTAGAGGTGACACAAGAGCTTACAATCTATGAGGTAGAGGAGGTGACACAAGAGCTTACAATCTATGAGGTAGAGGGTGACACAAGAGCTTACAATCTATGAGGTAGAGGTGACACAAGAGCTTACAATCTATGAGGTAGAGGAGGTGACACAAGAGCTTACAATCTATGAGGTAGAGGAGGTGACACAAGGATGGAGGTGACACAAGAGCTTACAATCTATGAGGTAGAGGAGGTGACACAAGAGCTTACAATCTATGAGGTAGAGGAGGTGACACAAGAGCTTACAATCTATGAGGTAGAGGAGGTGACACAAGAGCTTACAATCTATGAGGTAGAGGAGGTGACACAAGAGCTTACAATCTATGAGGTAGAGGGGTGACACAAGAGCTTACAATCTGTGAGGTAGAGGGGGTGACACAAGAGCTTACAATCTATGAGGTAGAGGAGGTGACACAAGAGCTTACAATCTATGAGGTAGAGGAGGTGACACAAGAGCTTACAATCTATGAGGTAGGAGGTGACACAAGAGCTTACAATCTATGAGGTAGAGGGGTGACACAAGAGCTTACAATCTATGAGGTAGAGGAGGTGACACAAGAGCTTACAATCTATGAGGTAGAGGAGGTGACACAAGAGCTTACAATCTATGAGGTAGAGGAGGTGACACAAGAGCTTACAATCTATGAGGTAGGGTGACACAAGAGCTTACAATCTATGAGGTAGAGGAGGTGACACAAGAGCTTACAATCTATGAGGTAGAGGAGGTGACACAAGAGCTTACAATCTATGAGGTAGAGGGTGACACAAGAGCTTACAATCTATGAGGTAGGTGACACAAGAGCTTACAATCTATGAGGTAGAGGAGGTGACACAAGAGCTTACAATCTATGAGGTAGAGGGTGACACAAGAGCTTACAATCTATGAGGTAGAGGTGACACAAGAGCTTACAATCTATGAGGTAGAGGAGGTGACACAAGAGCTTACAATCTATGAGGTAGAGGGGTGACACAAGAGCTTACAATCTATGAGGTAGAGGAGGTGACACAAGAGCTTACAATCTATGAGGTAGAGGTGACACAAGAGCTTACAATCTATGAGGTAGAGGAGGTGACACAAGAGCTTACAATCTATGAGGTAGAGGTGACACAAGAGCTTACAATCTATGAGGTAGAGGAGGTGACACAAGAGCTTACAATCTATGAGGTAGAGGTGACACAAGAGCTTACAATCTATGAGGTAGAGGAGGTGACACAAGAGCTTACAATCTATGAGGTAGAGGAGGTGACACAAGAGCTTACAATCTATGAGGTAGAGGGGGTGACACAAGAGCTTACAATCTATGAGGTAGAGGAGGTGACACAAGAGCTTACAATCTATGAGGTAGAGGAGGTGACACAAGAGCTTACAATCTATGAGGTAGGGAGGTGACACAAGAGCTTACAATCTATGAGGTAGAGGTGACACAAGAGCTTACAATCTATGAGGTAGAGGAGGTGACACAAGAGCTTACAATCTATGAGGTAGAGGAGGTGACACAAGAGCTTACAATCTATGAGGTAGAGGAGGTGACACAAGAGCTTACAATCTATGAGGTAGAGGAGGTGACACAAGAGCTTACAATCTATGAGGTAGAGGAGGTGACACAAGAGCTTACAATCTATGAGGTAGAGGGGGTGACACAAGAGCTTACAATCTATGAGGTAGAGGAGGTGACACAAGAGCTTACAATCTATGAGGTAGAGGAGGTGACACAAGAGCTTACAATCTATGAGGTAGAGGTGACACAAGAGCTTACAATCTATGAGGTAGAGGGGTGCCACAAGAGCTTACAATCTATGAGGTAGAGGAGGTGACACAAGAGCTTACAATCTATGAGGTAGAGGGGGTGACACAAGAGCTTACAATCTATGAGGTAGAGGGTGACACAAGAGCTTACAATCTATGAGGTAGAGGGGTGACACAAGAGCTTACAATCTATGAGGTAGAGGAGGTGACACAAGAGCTTACAATCTATGAGGTAGAGGGGTGACACAAGAGCTTACAATCTATGAGGTAGAGGGGGTGACACAAGAGCTTACAATCTATGAGGTAGAGGAGGTGACACAAGAGCTTACAATCTATGAGGTAGAGGGGGTGACACAAGAGCTTACAATCTATGAGGTAGAGGTGACACAAGAGCTTACAATCTATGAGGTAGAGGGGTGACACAAGAGCTTACAATCTATGAGGTAGAGGGGTGACACAAGAGCTTACAATCTATGAGGTAGAGGGTGACACAAGAGCTTACAATCTATGAGGTAGAGGTGACACACAAGAGCTTACAATCTATGAGGTAGAGGAGGTGACACAAGAGCTTACAATCTATGAGGTAGAGGGGTGACACAAGAGCTTACAATCTATGAGGTAGAGGGGTGACACAAGAGCTTACAATCTATGAGGTAGAGGGGTGACACAAGAGCTTACAATCTATGAGGTAGAGGAGGTGACACAAGAGCTTACAATCTATGAGGTAGAGGAGGTGACACAAGAGCTTACAATCTATGAGGTAGAGGAGGTGACACAAGAGCTTACAATCTATGAGGTAGAGGGTGACACAAGAGCTTACAATCTATGAGGTAGAGGAGGTGACACAAGAGCTTACAATCTATGAGGTAGAGGGGTGACACAAGAGCTTACAATCTATGAGGTAGAGGAGGTGACACAAGAGCTTACAATCTATGAGGTAGAGGAGGTGACACAAGAGCTTACAATCTATGAGGTAGAGGAGGTGACACAAGAGCTTACAATCTATGAGGTAGAGGAGGTGACACAAGAGCTTACAATCTATGAGGTAGAGGAGGTGACACAAGAGCTTACAATCTATGAGGTAGAGGAGGTGACACAAGAGCTTACAATCTATGAGGTAGAGGAGGTGACACAAGAGCTTACAATCTATGAGGTAGAGGAGGTGACACAAGAGCTTACAATCTATGAGGTAGAGGAGGTGACACAAGAGCTTACAATCTATGAGGTAGAGGAGGTGACACAAGAGCTTACAATCTATGAGGTAGAGGGGTGACACAAGAGCTTACAATCTATGAGGTAGAGGAGGTGACACAAGAGCTTACAATCTATGAGGTAGAGGAGGTGACACAAGAGCTTACAATCTATGAGGTAGAGGAGGTGACACAAGAGCTTACAATCTATGAGGTAGAGGAGGTGACACAAGAGCTTACAATCTATGAGGTAGAGGGGTGACACAAGAGCTTACAATCTATGAGGTAGAGGGGTGACACAAGAGCTTACAATCTATGAGGTAGAGGGGGTGACACAAGAGCTTACAATCTATGAGGTAGAGGTGGTGACACAAGAGCTTACAATCTATGAGGTAGAGGAGGTGACACAAGAGCTTACAATCTATGAGGTAGAGGAGGTGACACAAGAGCTTACAATCTATGAGGTAGAGGAGGTGACACAAGAGCTTACAATCTATGAGGTAGAGGAGGTGACACAAGAGCTTACAATCTATGAGGTAGAGGTGACACAAGAGCTTACAATCTATGAGGTAGAGGAGGTGACACAAGAGCTTACAATCTATGAGGTAGAGGAGGTGACACAAGAGCTTACAATCTATGAGGTAGAGGAGGTGACACAAGAGCTTACAATCTATGAGGTAGAGGGGTGACACAAGAGCTTACAATCTATGAGGTAGAGGAGGTGACACAAGAGCTTACAATCTATGAGGTAGAGGTGACACAAGAGCTTACAATCTATGAGGTAGAGGAGGTGACACAAGAGCTTACAATCTATGAGGTAGAGGAGGTGACACAAGAGCTTACAATCTATGAGGTAGAGGAGGTGACACAAGAGCTTACAATCTATGAGGTAGAGGAGGTGACACAAGAGCTTACAATCTATGAGGTAGAGGAGGTGACACAAGAGCTTACAATCTATGAGGTAGAGGAGGTGACACAAGAGCTTACAATCTATGAGGTAGAGGAGGTGACACAAGAGCTTACAATCTATGAGGTAGAGGAGGTGACACAAGAGCTTACAATCTATGAGGTAGAGGGGTGACACAAGAGCTTACAATCTATGAGGTAGAGGAGGTGACACAAGAGCTTACAATCTATGAGGTAGAGGGTGACACAAGAGCTTACAATCTATGAGGTAGAGGTGACACGAGGAGAGCTTACAATCTATGAGGTAGAGGAGGTGACACAAGAGCTTACAATCTATGAGGTAGAGGAGGTGACACAAGAGCTTACAATCTATGAGGTAGAGGAGGTGACACAAGAGCTTACAATCTATGAGGTAGAGGGTGACACAAGAGCTTACAATCTATGAGGTAGAGGGGTGACACAAGAGCTTACAATCTATGAGGTAGAGGAGGTGACACAAGAGCTTACAATCTATGAGGTAGAGGGTGACACAAGAGCTTACAATCTATGAGGTAGAGGTGACACAAGAGCTTACAATCTATGAGGTAGAGGAGGTGACACAAGAGCTTACAATCTATGAGGTAGAGGGGTGACACAAGAGCTTACAATCTATGAGGTAGAGGGGTGACACAAGAGCTTACAATCTATGAGGTAGAGGAGGTGACACAAGAGCTTACAATCTATGAGGTAGAGGAGGTGACACAAGAGCTTACAATCTATGAGGTAGAGGAGGTGACACAAGAGCTTACAATCTATGAGGTAGAGGAGGTGACACAAGAGCTTACAATCTATGAGGTAGAGGAGGTGACACAAGAGCTTACAATCTATGAGGTAGAGGAGGTGACACAAGAGCTTACAATCTATGAGGTAGAGGGTGACACAAGAGCTTACAATCTATGAGGTAGAGGAGGGTGACACAAGAGCTTACAATCTATGAGGTAGAGGGGTGACACAAGAGCTTACAATCTATGAGGTAGAGGAGGTGACACAAGAGCTTACAATCTATGAGGTAGAGGGGTGACACAAGAGCTTACAATCTATGAGGTAGAGGGTGACACAAGAGCTTACAATCTATGAGGTAGAGGAGGTGACACAAGAGCTTACAATCTATGAGGTAGAGGAGGTGACACAAGAGCTTACAATCTATGAGGTAGAGGGGGTGACACAAGAGCTTACAATCTATGAGGTAGAGGGTGACACAAGAGCTTACAATCTATGAGGTAGAGGGGTGACACAAGAGCTTACAATCTATGAGGTAGAGGAGGTGACACAAGAGCTTACAATCTATGAGGTAGAGGTGACACAAGAGCTTACAATCTATGAGGTAGAGGGGGTGACACAAGAGCTTACAATCTATGAGGTAGAGGAGGTGACACAAGAGCTTACAATCTATGAGGTAGAGGAGGTGACACAAGAGCTTACAATCTATGAGGTAGAGGAGGTGACACAAGAGCTTACAATCTATGAGGTAGAGGTGACACAAGAGCTTACAATCTATGAGGTAGAGGAGGTGACACAAGAGCTTACAATCTATGAGGTAGAGGAGGTGACACAAGAGCTTACAATCTATGAGGTAGAGGGGTGACACAAGAGCTTACAATCTATGAGGTAGAGGTGACACAAGAGCTTACAATCTATGAGGTAGAGGAGGTGACACAAGAGCTTACAATCTATGAGGTAGAGGGGTGACACAAGAGCTTACAATCTATGAGGTAGAGGAGGTGACACAAGAGCTTACAATCTATGAGGTAGAGGAGGTGACACAAGAGCTTACAATCTATGAGGTAGAGGAGGTGACACAAGAGCTTACAATCTATGAGGTAGAGGAGGTGACACAAGAGCTTACAATCTATGAGGTAGAGGTGACACAAGAGCTTACAATCTATGAGGTAGAGGAGGTGACACAAGAGCTTACAATCTATGAGGTAGAGGGTGACACAAGAGCTTACAATCTATGAGGTAGAGGGGTGACACAAGAGCTTACAATCTATGAGGTAGAGGAGGTGACACAAGAGCTTACAATCTATGAGGTAGAGGAGGTGACACAAGAGCTTACAATCTATGAGGTAGAGGGTGACACAAGAGCTTACAATCTATGAGGTAGAGGAGGTGACACAAGAGCTTACAATCTATGAGGTAGAGGAGGTGACACAAGAGCTTACAATCTATGAGGTAGAGGTGACACAAGAGCTTACAATCTATGAGGTAGAGGAGGTGACACAAGAGCTTACAATCTATGAGGTAGAGGAGGTGACACAAGAGCTTACAATCTATGAGGTAGAGGAGGTGACACAAGAGCTTACAATCTATGAGGTAGAGGGTGACACAAGAGCTTACAATCTATGAGGTAGAGGGGGTGACACAAGAGCTTACAATCTATGAGGTAGAGGAGGTGACACAAGAGCTTACAATCTATGAGGTAGAGGAGGTGACACAAGAGCTTACAATCTATGAGGTAGAGGGTGACACAAGAGCTTACAATCTATGAGGTAGAGGAGGTGACACAAGAGCTTACAATCTATGAGGTAGAGGAGGTGACACAAGAGCTTACAATCTATGAGGTAGAGGAGGTGACACAAGAGCTTACAATCTATGAGGTAGAGGAGGTGACACAAGAGCTTACAATCTATGAGGTAGAGGAGGTGACACAAGAGCTTACAATCTATGAGGTAGAGGAGGTGACACAAGAGCTTACAATCTATGAGGTAGAGGTGAGGTGACACAAGAGCTTACAATCTATGAGGTAGAGGTGACACAAGAGCTTACAATCTATGAGGTAGAGGTGACACAAGAGCTTACAATCTATGAGGTAGAGGGGTGACACAAGAGCTTACAATCTATGAGGTAGAGGAGGTGACACAAGAGCTTACAATCTATGAGGTAGAGGAGGTGACACAAGAGCTTACAATCTATGAGGTAGAGGGGTGACACAAGAGCTTACAATCTATGAGGTAGAGGGGGTGACACAAGAGCTTACAATCTATGAGGTAGAGGAGGTGACACAAGAGCTTACAATCTATGAGGTAGAGGAGGTGACACAAGAGCTTACAATCTATGAGGTAGAGGAGGTGACACAAGAGCTTACAATCTATGAGGTAGAGGAGGTGACACAAGAGCTTACAATCTATGAGGTAGAGGAGGTGACACAAGAGCTTACAATCTATGAGGTAGAGGGGTGACACAAGAGCTTACAATCTATGAGGTAGAGGAGGTGACACAAGAGCTTACAATCTATGAGGTAGAGGGTGACACAAGAGCTTACAATCTATGAGGTAGAGGGGTGACACAAGAGCTTACAATCTATGAGGTAGAGGAGGTGACACAAGAGCTTACAATCTATGAGGTAGAGGAGGTGACACAAGAGCTTACAATCTATGAGGTAGAGGAGGTGACACAAGAGCTTACAATCTATGAGGTAGAGGAGGTGACACAAGAGCTTACAATCTATGAGGTAGAGGAGGTGACACAAGAGCTTACAATCTATGAGGTAGAGGTGACACAAGAGCTTACAATCTATGAGGTAGAGGGGTGACACAAGAGCTTACAATCTATGAGGTAGAGGAGGTGACACAAGAGCTTACAATCTATGAGGTAGAGGAGGTGACACAAGAGCTTACAATCTATGAGGTAGAGGTGACACAAGAGCTTACAATCTATGAGGTAGAGGTGACACAAGAGCTTACAATCTATGAGGTAGAGGAGGTGACACAAGAGCTTACAATCTATGAGGTAGAGGGTGACACAAGAGCTTACAATCTATGAGGTAGAGGTGACACAAGAGCTTACAATCTATGAGGTAGAGGAGGTGACACAAGAGCTTACAATCTATGAGGTAGAGGGGTGACACAAGAGCTTACAATCTATGAGGTAGAGGAGGTGACACAAGAGCTTACAATCTATGAGGTAGAGGAGGTGACACAAGAGCTTACAATCTATGAGGTAGAGGTGGGACACAAGAGCTTACAATCTATGAGGTAGAGGAGGTGACACAAGAGCTTACAATCTATGAGGTAGAGGAGGTGACACAAGAGCTTACAATCTATGAGGTAGAGGAGGTGACACAAGAGCTTACAATCTATGAGGTAGAGGAGGTGACACAAGAGCTTACAATCTATGAGGTAGAGGGGGTGACACAAGAGCTTACAATCTATGAGGTAGAGGTGACACAACAGCTTACAATCTATGAGGTAGAGGGGTGACACAAGAGCTTACAATCTATGAGGTAGAGGGTGACACAAGAGCTTACAATCTATGAGGTAGAGGAGGTGACACAAGAGCTTACAATCTATGAGGTAGAGGAGGTGACACAAGAGCTTACAATCTATGAGGTAGAGGTGACACAAGAGCTTACAATCTATGAGGTAGAGGTGACACAAGAGCTTACAATCTATGAGGTAGAGGAGGTGACACAAGAGCTTACAATCTATGAGGTAGAGGGGTGACACAAGAGCTTACAATCTATGAGGTAGAGGAGGTGACACAAGAGCTTACAATCTATGAGGTAGAGGAGGTGACACAAGAGCTTACAATCTATGAGGTAGAGGAGGTGACACAAGAGCTTACAATCTATAAGGTAGAGGGGTGACACAAGAGCATACAATCTATGAGGTAGAGGAGGTGACACAAGAGCTTACAATCTATGAGGTAGAGGTGACACAAGAGCTTACAATCTATGAGGTAGAGGAGGTGACACAAGAGTTTACAATCTATGAGGTAGAGGTGACACAAGAGCTTACAATCTATGAGGTAGAGGAGGTGACAAAAGAGCTTACAATCTATGAGGTAGAGGAGGTGACACAAGAGCTTACAATCTATGAGGTAGAGGTGACACAAGAGCTTACAATCTATGAGGTAGAGGAGGTGACACAAGAGCTTACAATCTATGAGGTAGAGGGGGCGACACAAGAGCTTACAATCTATGAGGTAGAGGAGGTGACACAAGAGCTTACAATCTATGAGGTAGAGGAGGTGACACAAGAGCTTACAATCTATGAGGTAGAGGAGGTGACACAAGAGCTTACAATCTATGAGGTAGAGGGGGTGACACAAGAGCTTACAATCTATGAGGTAGAGGAGGTGACACAAGAGCTTACAATCTATGAGGTAGAGGGGTGACACAAGAGCTTACAATCTATGAGGTAGAGGTGGTGACACAAGAGCTTACAATCTATGAGGTAGAGGAGGTGACACAAGAGCTTACAATCTATGAGGTAGAGGAGGTGACACAAGAGCTTACAATCTATGAGGTAGAGGTGACACAAGAGCTTACAATCTATGAGGTAGAGGAGGTGACACAAGAGCTTACAATCTATGAGGTAGAGGAGGTGACACAAGAGCTTACAATCTATGAGGTAGAGGGTGACACAAGAGCTTACAATCTATGAGGTAGAGGGGTGACACAAGAGCTTACAATCTATGAGGTAGAGGAGGTGACACAAGAGCTTACAATCTATGAGGTAGAGGGTGACACAAGAGCTTACAATCTATGAGGTAGAGGAGGTGACACAAGAGCTTACAATCTATGAGGTAGAGGAGGTGACACAAGAGCTTACAATCTATGAGGTAGAGGAGGTGACACAAGAGCTTACAATCTATGAGGTAGAGGGGGTGACACAAGAGCTTACAATCTATGAGGTAGAGGAGGTGACACAAGAGCTTACAATCTATGAGGTAGAGGAGGTGACACAAGAGCTTACAATCTATGAGGTAGAGGAGGTGACACAAGAGCTTACAATCTATGAGGTAGAGGAGGTGACACAAGAGCTTACAATCTATGAGGTAGAGGAGGTGACACAAGAGCTTACAATCTATGAGGTAGAGGGTGACACAAGAGCTTACAATCTATGAGGTAGAGGGGGTGACACAAGAGCTTACAATCTATGAGGTAGAGGTGACACAAGAGCTTACAATCTATGAGGTAGAGGGTGACACAAGAGCTTACAATCTATGAGGTAGAGGGTGACACAAGAGCTTACAATCTATGAGGTAGAGGAGGTGACACAAGAGCTTACAATCTATGAGGTAGAGGAGGTGACACAAGAGCTTACAATCTATGAGGTAGAGGGGTGACACAAGAGCTTACAATCTATGAGGTAGAGGAGGTGACACAAGAGCTTACAATCTATGAGGTAGAGGGGGTGACACAAGAGCTTACAATCTATGAGGTAGAGGAGGTGACACAAGAGCTTACAATCTATGAGGTAGAGGAGGTGACACAAGAGCTTACAATCTATGAGGTAGAGGAGGTGACACAAGAGCTTACAATCTATGAGGTAGAGGGGTGACACAAGAGCTTACAATCTATGAGGTAGAGGGGTGACACAAGAGCTTACAATCTATGAGGTAGAGGGTGACACAAGAGCTTACAATCTATGAGGTAGAGGTGGTGACACAAGAGCTTACAATCTATGAGGTAGAGGTGACACAAGAGCTTACAATCTATGAGGTAGAGGGGTGACACAAGAGCTTACAATCTATGAGGTAGAGGGTGACACAAGAGCTTACAATCTATGAGGTAGAGGGGTGACACAAGAGCTTACAATCTATGAGGTAGAGGAGGTGACACAAGAGCTTACAATCTATGAGGTAGAGGAGGTGACACAAGAGCTTACAATCTATGAGGTAGAGGAGGTGACACAAGAGCTTACAATCTATGAGGTAGAGGAGGTGACACAAGAGCTTACAATCTATGAGGTAGGGTGACACAAGAGCTTACAATCTATGAGGTAGAGGGGTGACACAAGAGCTTACAATCTATGAGGTAGAGGGTGACACAAGAGCTTACAATCTATGAGGTAGGTGACACAAGAGCTTACAATCTATGAGGTAGAGGGGGTGACACAAGAGCTTACAATCTATGAGGTAGAGGTGACACAAGAGCTTACAATCTATGAGGTAGAGGGGGTGACACAAGAGCTTACAATCTATGAGGTAGAGGGGGTGACACAAGAGCTTACAATCTATGAGGTAGAGGTGACACAAGAGCTTACAATCTATGAGGTAGAGGAGGTGACACAAGAGCTTACAATCTATGAGGTAGAGGAGGTGACACAAGAGCTTACAATCTATGAGGTAGAGGGTGACACAAGAGCTTACAATCTATGAGGTAGAGGGGTGACACAAGAGCTTACAATCTATGAGGTAGAGGAGGTGACACAAGAGCTTACAATCTATGAGGTAGAGGAGGTGACACAAGAGCTTACAATCTATGAGGTAGAGGAGGTGACACAAGAGCTTACAATCTATGAGGTAGAGGAGGTGACACAAGAGCTTACAATCTATGAGGTAGAGGAGGTGACACAAGAGCTTACAATCTATGAGGTAGAGGAGGTGACACAAGAGCTTACAATCTATGAGGTAGAGGTGACACAAGAGCTTACAATCTGTGAGGTAGAGGAGGTGACACAAGAGCTTACAATCTATGAGGTAGAGGAGGTGACACAAGAGCTTACAATCTATGAGGTAGAGGAGGTGACACAAGAGCTTACAATCTATGAGGTAGAGGGGTGACACAAGAGCTTACAATCTATGAGGTAGAGGAGGTGACACAAGAGCTTACAATCTATGAGGTAGAGGAGGTGACACAAGAGCTTACAATCTATGAGGTAGAGGAGGTGACACAAGAGCTTACAATCTATGAGGTAGAGGAGGTGACACAAGAGCTTACAATCTATGAGGTAGGGAGGTGACACAAGAGCTTACAATCTATGAGGTAGAGGAGGTGACACAAGAGCTTACAATCTATGAGGTAGAGGAGGTGACACAAGAGCTTACAATCTATGAGGTAGAGGTGACACAAGAGCTTACAATCTATGAGGTAGAGGGGGTGACACAAGAGCTTACAATCTATGAGGTAGAGGAGGTGACACAAGAGCTTACAATCTATGAGGTAGAGGTGACACAAGAGCTTACAATCTATGAGGTAGAGGAGGTGACACAAGAGCTTACAATCTATGAGGTAGAGGTGACACAAGAGCTTACAATCTATGAGGTAGAGGAGGTGACACAAGAGCTTACAATCTATGAGGTAGAGGGTGACACAAGAGCTTACAATCTATGAGGTAGAGGAGGTGACACAAGAGCTTACAATCTATGAGGTAGAGGTGACACAAGAGCTTACAATCTATGAGGTAGAGGAGGTGACACAAGAGCTTACAATCTATGAGGTAGAGGAGGTGACACAAGAGCTTACAATCTATGAGGTAGAGGGGGTGACACAAGAGCTTACAATCTATGAGGTAGAGGAGGTGACACAAGAGCTTACAATCTATGAGGTAGAGGAGGTGGACACAAGAGCTTACAATCTATGAGGTAGAGGAGGTGACACAAGAGCTTACAATCTATGAGGTAGAGGAGGTGACACAAGAGCTTACAATCTATGAGGTAGAGGAGGTGACACAAGAGCTTACAATCTATGAGGTAGAGGGTGACACAAGAGCTTACAATCTATGAGGTAGAGGAGGTGACACAAGAGCTTACAATCTATGAGGTAGAGGAGGTGACACAAGAGCTTACAATCTATGAGGTAGAGGGGTGACACAAGAGCTTACAATCTATGAGGTAGAGGGGTGACACAAGAGCTTACAATCTATGAGGTAGAGGAGGTGACACAAGAGCTTACAATCTATGAGGTAGAGGGGTGACACAAGAGCTTACAATCTATGAGGTAGAGGGGTGACACAAGAGCTTACAATCTATGAGGTAGAGGTGACACAAGAGCTTACAATCTATGAGGTAGAGGAGGTGACACAAGAGCTTACAATCTATGAGGTAGAGGGGTGACACAAGAGCTTACAATCTATGAGGTAGAGGGTGACACAAGAGCTTACAATCTATGAGGTAGAGGGGTGACACAAGAGCTTACAATCTATGAGGTAGAGGGGGTGACACAAGAGCTTACAATCTATGAGGTAGAGGTGACACAAGAGCTTACAATCTATGAGGTAGAGGGGGTGACACAAGAGCTTACAATCTATGAGGTAGAGGGGGTGACACAAGAGCTTACAATCTATGAGGTAGAGGAGGTGACACAAGAGCTTACAATCTATGAGGTAGAGGTGACACAAGAGCTTACAATCTATGAGGTAGAGGAGGTGACACAAGAGCTTACAATCTATGAGGTAGAGGGGTGACACAAGAGCTTACAATCTATGAGGTAGAGGGGTGACACAAGAGCTTACAATCTATGAGGTAGAGGTGACACAAGAGCTTACAATCTATGAGGTAGAGGAGGTGACACAAGAGCTTACAATCTATGAGGTAGAGGAGGTGACACAAGAGCTTACACTCTATGAGGTAGAGGTGACACAAGAGCTTACAATCTATGAGGTAGAGGGGTGACACAAGAGGCTTACAATCTATGAGGTAGTGGAGGTGACACAAGAGCTTACAATCTATGAGGTAGAGGAGGTGACACAAGAGCTTACAATCTATGAGGTAGGGGTGACACAAGAGCTTACAATCTATGAGGTAGAGGAGGTGACACAAGAGCTTACAATCTGAGGTAGAGGAGGTGACACAAGAGCTTACAATCTATGAGGTAGGAGGTAACACAAGAGCTTACAATCTATGAGGTAGAGGTGACACAAGAGCTGTACAATCTATGAGGGTAGAGGAGGTGACACAAGAGCTTACAATCTATGAGGTAGAGGAGGTGACACAAGAGCTTACAATCTATGAGGTAGAGGGGGGGTGACACAAGAGCTTACAATCTATGAGGTAGAGGGGTGACACAAGAGCTTACAATCTATGAGGTAGAGGAGGTGACACAAGAGCTTACAATCTATGAGGTAGAGGTGACACAAGAGCTTACAATCTATGAGGTAGAGGAGGTGACACAAGAGCCTACAATCTATGAGGTAGAGGAGGTGACACAAGAGCTTACAATCTATGAGGTAGAGGAGGTGACACAAGAGC